>JAJEJO010004051.1:145732-157910 GCA_020662805.1 Glaucomys volans | reverse complement strand
TACCACAGGCAAAGACCCAAGAAGAGTGCACAGGAGACACTGTGAACTGAGACTCATTCAAACTGAAGTGTTTTTGCTCCAAAAGGCACAATCATATTAACTGCCCAAATTGTAGGAGGCAAAAACCAAAACAGCCTTGTAAAAGTCTACACATTGTTAAGTGCACCATGGAACTGAAAGTTTGTTCCAGGCACTAAACATCAGCTGGACAAAGAATAAGAAAGCTGAGTCAGTCAGGAATGGAAACATTTCCAGCCTCTGAAAATCCATACCCCTGCTGGGGACTATCTTCTGAATCTCAAAGTGGGGCTGTAATAACAGGCCAACCTTGATCTAGAAAAAGGTTTTAGAAGATGTTTTTAACAACCAACCAATAGGTAACCAATGCTCAGGGTACAAGATGGGGCTGGGACAGGGGCCAACAGTTACAGAATTGGACTGAGTAAGGAGACAAGACGCAGCACAGACCTGCAGAGAAGTGACAAGGTGGACTTTCTAGTGTGGACTCTTCCCCCTTCTCTGCCCCAAATTGGGGAGGCAGGCAGACATTACCCAGAGGGCCTTGAGAGAAGGACAGAAGAAAAAAACTTCATCTTCCTCAATGATTTTCTGTGCCACTGAATGCCAAGGACTGTCTGGAATCCTATACAGGATTCATAACTTTCAAGCTTTTCATTAAGCCTAGGAAATTAGTTCAAATCTTACCAAGAAGCCCTGTACAATACACAGATACAAGGGAGCTATTTTGGTTCTGTAGCAGTTAGGGCTGATTTTGAAAACCTCTTAATAAGCTGATCTCCCCCATATTCTCCTCAAGGCAGTCCTGCTTATCTTACATGGGAGGCCAACCTCAGGCTTGAAGGCCAGATCGCATGATTGCCTCTCTGAACATCAAAGTCCAAAACCATGTATTGGGTCTCGCTCTTGTTTAAACTTGGTAAAAAAATTTTAGGCATAATTGATGCAAACTTAGATTCTATCTTAGTTTTTCCATATATAAATCCTCTTTGCTACACTTTTTGAGGAAAAAGGAGCCTTAATAAGATACATAAAATTTCCTGAATTCTTTCTATCACATCAGTTACTGCTGCCCTTCAAGTACCAAGAGGAGAAGTCATAACAACATCTAAAATATATTTAATGGCTTAGGCTAAATACCTACTTGAAGAAAATAAAAATCCTTATAGTGTTTTAACTACCAAATCAACCAGAAAATTCCCAAGGAAGGAAATCCCATTATAAAGGGACACAATCCTATCACTCCATGGCAGCTTTGCAAGAGCTATTTTTAACTATTGTTTGAAAAGTACTGCAATAATAACACATCGAACTATTATTCCTATTAAGTATTATATTCATGAGTTGGATAATCCTTAGCAGAGACATGAAATCAACTCTTACAGGCTAGTCACCCATTAAGTGCAGATATACAACTCTTAATGTGGATCATTCTATTCCTTAAAATAAGAACAAGAACCTCTTGCTCCTTGCTACTTCCCATGCAAAGACAGAACGGAAGGATATGTGAAATTACATGGAAATGCTTTAAGTTGGTGGTAAGGTGGCTGAAGAAGATAAAACATTATCAGTCTCTGTGAGACACGCTGGAGTCCAGGAGGACAGGCAGCTATGCTGCTGCCACTTGGCATGCAGAGTGAATTCTGCCAAGTCAGCAACAGCAACTCCAGAACAAGACAACCTATGTCCCAGAACACTGCTGGCAACGAGCCCCTCCTACACACTCAGCCTGCTGCTTCTCTTCCTTTTCATTTTTTTCTCTATAAGCTCCTCAGCACAAATCTCCTTTTCAATACTTAACCTTTTTCCTTTCTCTACCTTTGTATCAAGTCCTAATGCTATTATTCTCTCCTTGGTGCCACAGGGGGTACTGATAAAACATGGTCATTCTGCTTGTCTGCTTGGACCTAGCGATGCCTCCTATCTCTTGTTCAACTTACACTATGAAGGCCACATACCATAGCTGATATTCCCAGGAAGTGTGACTCTTCCTACTTCTCAGCCCTTAGGTCCCACCACTCTTCAAATCACATCCCAGTATCTAGCACACTCATCACTGGTCACACCAGGCTATGGCCTATGGTGTCTTCCAGATTGCCCTTCAGATTCTGGGGCTTTTGGTGGAAATGATCCTCCGGCATCCTTGTTCTTCTGCACCTTTGTCCACTCCTCTTTCTGTGTGGCCACTGCATCTACCACATACTTCTAGGTCTGCACTTATCACCATATTAGTGCAGCCATGTCTTGTTTCTTGGAGACAAAGCTCTGTGGATGCAGGCATCATGTGCCAACACTCATGCCTATACCCTAGACCTTGTCTTCCAGCAGATTCTGAGTACACATTTGGTGAATTAAAGTTCCAATTGCAATTATTAGTTCATTTGATTACATTCTCTGAACAACTATTTACATGTATAAGACTTTTTATACTCTAATGAAAGAGACAAAAACAAAATCAGAGATCAGACACATTCAAATACAATTACAAATTGTGGTAAGTGCTATGAAGGAAATAACAAGAAGCTGAAACAGAGAATCACCGAGACGATTAGCAGGAATCTACTTTAGATAAAAGAGACAGGAAAGACCTTCTAAGGAGATGCCCTTTTAGGTGAAACTTAACCAACAATGAAACTTAACTAATGGCAAACCAGTCATATGAAGCATGTGGCAGAGAACATTCCAAGCAGAAGGAACAGCACTGGCAAAGGCTGGGAGGTGAGAAAAGAGCTGCTGTTTATTAAAAGATGGCCATCCTTGCCAAGTGTGGTGGCACAAGCCTTTAATCCTAGCAACTCAGGAAGCTGAGGCAGGAAGATCACAAGGTTGAGGCCAGTCTGGGCAACTTAGTAAGACCATTTCAAAATTAAAAATACAAAGGGCTGGGGGGACGCTGCTCCATGGTAGAGTGCCCTAATCCCCAGCACTTTAAAAAAAACAAAACAAACAAACAGAAAAAAAGATGACTAGCCCTTTGGTTGTACAGAAACAAGAGGGAAAAGTTGCTTATCTAAAATAGAAATTTGGTGGAACAGGGAGAGTGTGATAATAAAGGGTCCTGCTAGGCAGAGTAAGGAGTCCTAATTTTATTCTCAGAGTAACAGGAAGCCATTCAAAGGTTACTAGCAAGAGTTAAATGATGTAACTTATGCTTTAGCAAAGAGTCCTGCCAGCTCCATCGAGGCCATGATGACTGCTCAGCCATGGTCAGTGCCCTCACGCAAGGCCATACCTCTGCCTGCCAAGCCAGTGTAGAAGCTGAGAGTGCAGATGTTCGGCCAGCTCCAAGAACAGCAATTGTTTCCCCATCATCATCCACCACTTTGAAGTCCAGGTCCTCGTTATATTTTCTGCGCTTTACTTGCCGTCCTGAGCGTCGTTTCTACAGGACAAACATAACATCAGAGCAGCTCTGAGAGTCAAAGGCAAAAGCTTGCGCGAGAACATCCTCAACTACACTTGCTAACACTCCAAGTGGGGTTTTCCCTCCTTAGGAAAGGAATCTTCTATAAACAGAACTCTCTTATGGGCTAAATTCAAAATGTCATGTAAAATCTAATTTAGCTGAGTGAAGGGGAGAATAAAAGTCCACCTCCAAAATGCCATGATCCACTAAGAAGAAGGTGTAATCTCATGATCTAGAAAGACATGTGTTATTCATCAACAACAATGATATTTTTCCTCCTTCCTGGTATTGGTTTCTGTTCCCACAAAACGGGGAAGAGAGGTAAATTCCACCATCTTTGAGGTCCACTCCAGCATGAATGGGAAGCCCAGGTTTATGACAATAATGACAGTTTTCATGTATTTATTTATTTTGCTCAAATTCAATGTACTCACCACAAACTGCTAAAAATGTATTTTGAAAAACTAATCAATATCATGTCAGAAATGTCAGAAGACATCTGAAGTATGACAAAATGGCATGTGGTCACCTAAAAACTCACCTCTCATCAAGCAGCTTGTATCTCTTAGAGAGAGAACATGCAACAACAAAGAAGGGGAGTGACTTTCCTCAAGCAGTAGGATGACTTCAGGAAACTAGTGAGCAGCTAGCACAGTCTCAGATATTCAAACCTTAAACAAAAGCAAAACCTCATCTCCTGTTTCTTCTAAAGGAAATTTCCTGAGTCTCTCTCTACATTCCCATCATTCCTTCACTGTTACCTCTATGGTGTTTAACTCTGAGGGTCCATAAATAACTTAACCCCATTCCCATACACAGCTCACCATCCTACAAACACTGAACTCCCTGCCAAATCCCATCAACTCAATGGAATTGCTCCTCTGCCACTCTGGATACTTAACAGCCACCAGTCCCAGCATATAGGCAGGGAAGGGGCTTCTGCTCTGACACCAGAAACTACAACTTATGATACTACATATGATGTTACAAGCTGACACCTTCCTGCAGTGGAGATCACTGAGAAACTAAAGGGGGTCCAGATGATCCTGGAAGGTACAGTAAGTTGGTTTTATTCTCAATGGCCTTCTTGTAGCAGCAAGGTACAGATAAACTGCTGTAGATATCAGAGGAAACAGCACTTTCAAATATTAGAATTCATGTCCAAGAGACACTGCCTCAACTCAGGCATAATATGGCATAATTTTAGGAACTGAATAGATGGGCATCTCCTTGCTCCCACTTTTGGCCAAATCTCCATTTTGGCATCATGAATACATCCCTGACATTTCTAGCATTTGGGATTATAAAGGTGTCCTTGTTCAGACTAGCCTACCACTGAGCACTAAAAGCATTACCTACATGTCAAACGGCCCCCTGAGCCTAATCTAGTCTGGCTCACAACTTCACTTTCCACATCAACTTCCTCTGTAGCCTAATATCATGCTACTTTCTAAGAAGAAAACAAACACCATTAAAAAACTGGGCAATCATTAATGTAAGGATTGGGCTAGGGAAAAAGACTGCTGTCTACCTGCTTATCCACCAAGAAAAAGCCCAGCCCAGGTCTGTGCATAAGGGAAGTAGGCTAAAGACAAGCACAGAGGAGCACCAATGTCAGCAAGACCCCGTCCAGCAGCCGTAAACTTCAGTAGGCTCCCAGCCACAGCTATACCTGGCTGTCTGTAGACTCAGTGGACTCCTCAGGACTCCGCAGGGATGTGTTCGGCAGGCCCTGATCCAGCTCTAAACTCTCCACTGTGGTTTCACTTTTCCTTTTTCCTTTCTTCTTTCTCTCCACTGGGGTTGGTCCTTGCTCCTTGCTACAAGGAGAAATTCAGAATTAAAACTGTTGGGCAGTTTTGAAGACTAAGATTTCTCATGAAATCATACCCTGAAATCCTAGGACCAGGGTACTTTAATGGAGAATCTATAAAAGTTTCTTCCCAGAAATATACAGAAATATGGGAAGAATATGTACATGGATTGATACAGAATCCAACACTCTTATAATAACTACTGTAGCTACCTGTGGTAAGAAAACTATGAACATTTCTAAAAATCCCATTTTGATTTAAATAAATGTCTTCACTAGGAAGTTTGTTTTGCAATGTTTAGACTCAACAAATTAAAATGTTCCTTTAAGATACTTGGGAAGAGACACCTCCCCAATCTGTCACCTCCTGCTAGGCCCAAAGTGGCACTAGGAACTCAAATATGAAGATAACACTGTCCTTGTCCTTGAGGAGCTTACAGTTATAAAAATCCTATAGTCCAATTGTAGCCATAGCCCAAAGCAGTACATGAGTGCTTTCTCAGAGATGCCGAGACGGGCAAAGTCCATCTATTCTTCAAGGCCCTACTACGATGGCAACATTTTCTCTAAAAAGCCTTCCTCTTATAGATGATAAAATCTCTTTTCCATACTCCCCAAACAAGTTCAACTATGCCTTGGGTTAGGATACTCCAAGTCTGATCTTTTACCAAAGTTAGTCATTAACCACGGATACCAGACTTAGAACTCACATAACTACATACAGTGTCTGGATCCTCTGCAGTTGCTCAATAAATGTTTGTTGAATGCATGAATATTTTATATTTCTCTGATCACTACTAGTTCCTTGAGAGTACTACTTTTCATATTCCTCTGAGTGAGCAGTCTTATGCCTTATACACAGTGAGAGTACGGTTCATATTTAAGCAAGTTTTTTTTAAAAAAATAGACGCATTAATGGATGAATACAATTACTTGTGTTGGGGAGACTTGGGAAAACTTATCTGAGCAGAGATATACATAGAATTTTGACAGACAGAAACAATAGTAATTAATAACAATGATTGCAGCTAAGGCTTTTACATAAGCATTGCATGCAGGCACAGTTTTAAGTTCTTTAACATGGATTATCTCCTTTATGCCTCAAGATGATATTATAAGGCAGACAGTATCTTTATTCTCATTTTACCCAGAGAAATCTGAGGCACAGTGAGGTCAAGTTAGATTTCTAGAGTAACCACACCAGGAAACAGTGGAGACAGGATCTGAATCCAGGTACAGTTTGTGTGTTTGATCACCACGGCATTCTTTAGGAATGGAATAGTCTCACAGACACATTGAGCAGCTGTGCGGCTGGAAAACAGGGAGAGTGCACAGAAGCACTACACAACAGAGCTGGAAAAAAAAAAATTAAGGGTACACAAAGCCAGAGAGTTTAGACTTCAGCCTGTGGGAAAAGGGCTATGATGCCAAGACCCGGTAAGAGGCACTGAAAACCTACAATAGATGCAACTGATAAAGGTTCAAGGGTGAGAATGCTTTTGAAAGGTCCAGCAGGAGCAGAAGCAGTAAGTCTTGGCAAGTGACAAAACATAGAGGAAAAAGGAAGAGCCAACATTATTGGTGTCTCCTATCAGGAGACTTGTGTGAGGGCAAGGAAGGAAACGAATGGCCTTACCAACACGCTTCCCGACCAGGCAGCTTCTCTCTATACCCTTCACTCCTCACAGACTCCCAGCCAGGTAGTCTAACCCTAACCCACAGGCCTGTCTACCTACTGGGAAAATTCCAAACAATTCTGGTTCAATTTGAAAAAGTGAAAATTAAGGGGTCTTGCCATTTCAGAGGATTACAGATTTGTACCCTCAACTAGGGAACAAAAGCAAAAGTTCTTATCAGTATAGAAAAGAGACTTAGGTGAAACAGCTTAAACAAAAGATGCTAAATTTTTCACAAGAATATTTATCTCATGTTATATGACATCTTATATATGGCAATTCTATTTTACCAAGTACTTATGCATTGTGTGTCTCACTGAACAGTCCCAGTGGGGAGTCATGGCAAAGAATCCTCATATTCCAAATAAGGAAACCAGCAAAAGTCCCAGAGTCAGCAGCAGCAGAGCAGAGGCTGGTACTCCAGCATGTGCATCACACGGAAAATCCCTCAGAAGGCTGAAGCAGGATGAATACAAGTTTGAGGCCAGCATTAGCAATTCAGTGAAGACCTAAGCAACTTAGTGATATCCTGTCTCAAAATAAAAAAGGCTGGGGATGTGGCTTAGTGTTTAAGTGCCCTGGGTTCAATGTTTAGCACTCAAACCAAAACAAACTAACAAAAAAAATCCCAGCTTTTCCCTTTTGATAAATGTAAAAAATTCAAATTTCCTTTAACATTATTTGAATCTTAAAGCAATAACTAGAAGAATCAGCAACAAAAGCTTTCAATGAACCAAACAGAAAAAGATTCACAAATCCATAGTTGTTGATCTTTTATGGTTCTCTTAGCAAAAGAAAGTTTGTGTTTAAATATTTTGACACAAATTAAATCTGAAAACATCCTAAAAGTCATCGCCAAAATCACATACTTAGAAGCCTATTGATTCTGATATAAAAATCTTAAATTCTTCTTTCCAACATTTGAAATTATCTTCATCTATATACTAAAGTGCTGTATTAGAAGACTTTGATGTTTAATTTTCATTTTAAATATGCAGAAACATGAGCTTTAGTATGCAACATCATAGCCAGACCAAACTCAAACTATAATTAAGGAATAGAACCTCTCTGACATAAGCCAATTTATTATGATTCGTGTGTGCATTTTCAGAAATACATTAAATGATGAAGATAAGGAGGAGCCACCGTGAGGTACTTCCAAAGTCAAGCCTGGGCACTACTTCTAGCTATTCTTAGTCAAAGGCTGTGGGCAGGTGGGGTACAGAGAACAACTTCTCAAAGGTCAGTAAAACTAGAAAGTGCTTGCTAAAATCTGTTCACTTATTTGGGAATAAATAAGAATATACTCTACCTGGGCAATCTTCAAAGTGATTTTTCTGGAGGTTACCTTTGGCAACAGAATCAATTTTGAGTTCCAAAAATTCTTCCTGGAGCTCTTCTGATAAAGACAAATATCAGGAAGAAAAGATTCCTCGTAAGCTTACAAATGGGATTTTCAAATAGGATACCAAGAAAATATCACCTGAATTCATCCTCCAGGTTGATTCTAGATAAAATGTATTCTTCCTCTCTTTGGAACAAGTTTTTAAAACCTTAAGCTTGGAAGTTTTGTCAAATGAAAACATTTTAATCTCTAAATTCTTATATCTATAGTAGATTTGGTTCATGAATACTTGTTTGCTCCTTGAAGTTCCAGGTTCCTCAAAAACAGTGGCTAAGTAGTGTCCAACAAAACTACATGCATGTGCATACGCCTTTTGCCTTGGCCATTTTACTTAACAGAAATTTACTCAAAGATAAACAATATGGAAACACATACATATGATGTTACTCATTGTAGCATTATTTAACAACTGCAAAGTAATGAAAATTGCCTAAAATGTCTAAACACAAGTGATTGAATAGAGTAGTGTACACACAAAGGAACACTATGCAGCTGTAAAAATGATCAGAAAGAATTCTAAACTGATATGCAAAGTTCAAAGAGTATCTTTCTGCATACAAATAAAGGGAAAATAAGAAAACACATCCATATCTATTTATCATTAAAAAAGACACACAAGAAAATAAGCCAAAAAACACACACACACACACACACACAAAATAAAACACTACTCAGTAATCTATAGAGGATGGGATGGGAAGAATACAGGAGGAAGTTACACTTCTCTGAACATACCTTTTTACATAGATTTAACTTTTGAAGATACGTTAAAGTTCTACACATCAAAAAAATAAAAATCTAAAGATGAAAACCAACTCAAGCAAATGAATTCATGTTTCAACTGAATCACACAACTACAGTGCATGAAGAAAACAACTTCAATCCCACAGATTTATGAACACATTGAGCCAGCTTTTAGGAGAAGGAAGCAGAAGAGGAAACAAATCCCTAAACTCATTCTTCTTGGTAGTTGGGGAAAGCAAACCTGAAATGAAACTGTTTTATGTGTTGTACAGGATTAAGCAGATGAGAGAATGTGTTGATGTCAGGAGCTGAGGTTTTCATGGAGGAAGAGGGGAGATGCAAATACTTGTAATTTCTGTAAGAAGCATAGGTATGAACACACATATACAGGTGCATATGTTTTGGTATATATGTCTATACATATTGCTTCATAAGCATGTCTGTGTGAGGCTCCCAGTTTTGACAACCCAAATAACCTAAAAGCAAAGCTACTCCATTAACAATGTGCACACCTCACACTCAGATCTTGGTTTCTCCTCAGAGAAATAGATGACTCCAAGGCTAAAGTAGGGAAAACAAAAATAGCCAGAAAAAAGTTGCTATGTCAGAAGGTGAGGGACAGACACTGAATATGTAAGAATATTATGGTCTTACTTTTAGCAAGGACACAGGAGAATATTTAGTAACAAAAAGGCATCATGTTTGCAACTTATTCTCAAAGAGTTCAGGAAACACACACATAAATGTATGCATATTTAAAATGCCTATTATAATACAGGTATATACTGTAATAGGTATATATCAAAATAAGTTAGTTTATACAGATATACAAACACATATACATGTAAATTTAAAAAAAAACTTAATTCTGCTATAAACCTATTCCACTGCTGAAGTGGATGCTGTGTTTATTCCCCATCTTTGTTCTCATAACCAACACTGATTCCCACACTAGGAGAACAGACCCAGCTCAGGCTGCTCTAATGGCATTCTATTCTTTTCACCACAGTGACTGGTCCAGGTATGGACACATGACCCAGTCAGACCAACTTGGGAGTCCTTCCTTTAAAAACAAAAACTAACTTCTGGCAGGAGCAGTTAGGAAAATGAAGGAATGTCTTCCCTCTTATGTCATGAAGTTGTAGAGCCAGGAGGCTATAGCTGCAGGCAGCCACGATTCCAGCCTTAAGGAGGAAACAGTTTGCAAAGGATGGAGCTGATGCCCAGAGAAGGGCTGAAGATAAGCAAAAAATTAAACCTCCTGATTCTGATTCTTGAAGCCCATGAACCCCCTGATTATTTTTAGTTTTAACTTAAGCTAATTCAAGATGGGCTTTTGTCGCTTGTAACCAAGAAGAGTTCTGAGCAATCCAAAGGTCTAAGGTTCTCACCATTGAATGGCACTTGAGGCTGAGTCAAGGCAATGCCGCTTTCATAATCCTCTCTTTTCCAGCTTTCAAAGTTAGAACAAACTATCTTGCAGAACAGGAGGGAAAACAAAACTGCCGGGGTCCAGCCCGAGCAGGGGTCACAGGGTCCTCTGGTGAGAGGGATGGCGTCCGCCAGGTGGAGAACAAAGCAACACAGACTCAGAGATCTGATGCTAAATTCTCGGTTCCAATCTGAATCAGCTTTATTCACAATCCCTGGGGATTTATATACCCTAGCTTACAACTCAGATTTACAGAAGGGAGAAGTCAATTCGCAGAACACAATTATTACAATTAAGTCACAGCCAGCCATTAAGATCTCACTGACCTATATGCACTTTTTCCCAAACTATTCATCATAATATACACCTGTATAGGAAAGTGGAGGGTCAGCTGGAAAGGGCCCTGGTAGCAAGAACAACAAGGAGTGTCTTTCTGAGCCACCTCTAAATCATCAATTAACTGAACCGCTTCAGGCCAACTGGGAGCAGTAACTGTTTCCCTAGGGGTAAACAGCAACTCCTTGCTGGATTCCCTCACAAATTTCCTTAAAGTCTTACTCGTTAAAGGGAAAACAGGCTTGTTTTTATGTTCCAATTCTCCCTAGAAATCTGCAAATGCAGACAGCCAAACAATACAAGAGCCAGAAGGAGCATGCCACGCCCACATTTTCCAGAAGATTAGACTGTGCAAAAATCCTCATTATTCTCAGTGGAACCGTGTTAAGCACTGAGGGGAACAGTAGTGGGTGCGGCACAAAACAAAACAAAAAAACCCGGTAGACATAAGACTTTTGCAGCTCGAAATATCTATTTTTAGTAACAGTAAAATCAAACAATTTTACTCTATACCTGTGGATTCTAGATATTGAAAAATCTCATATACCAAAATGCATTATGTCAAAATGACTTATCTTCCCATTTTAAAATAAAAATTTGGGGCTGGGGATATAGCTTAGTTGGTAGAGTGCCTACCTTGCAAGCACATAGGCCCTGGGTTCAATCCCCAGCACCACAAAAAAAAAAAAAATATTAATTAATTAAAATAAAATAAAATAAAATAAAAATTTTATAAAATGTGCATGAGACAGCGCTGCGATGGTGCTGCTGGAGAGCGAGCAGTTCCTGATGGAGCTGACCAGGCTCTTCCAGAAGTGTCGGTTGTCGGGCAGTGTGTACATCACCTTGAAGAAGTATGATGGTCGAACTAAACCCGCACCAAGGAAGGGTTCTGTGGAGGCCGTTGAGCCCTCAGACAACAAGTGTCTGTTGACAGCAAGGGATGGGAAAAAGAAGATAAGCACAGTGGTGAGCTCCAAAGAAGTGAATAAGTTTCAGATGGCTTATTCAAACCTATTGAAAGCTAACATGGATGGGCTGAAGAAGAGAGACAAAAAGAGCAAAAGTAAGAAGAGCAAAGCAGCACAGTGAAGGGCGCTGAATTCTCTTTTACCAAACCACTGAACTACTATTTTTCCTTTTGTTTATAGTTTTTTCCATAAATCTAGGTTTCTAGTTCTCCCATTGACAACTGGTTTCATGTGATATTAGGGTCATTTTGGAAAGAAAGGTTGCAGTGTTTGTAAGGTAGTTGTGCTAAGAAACTAGTTTATTTCACATCTGTGATGCATGGTTATATATTCCTAAACTATAGTTTAAGTTTCTGTAGTCATCTCTGTGAAGAGCA
>JAJEJO010004051.1:122682-145332 GCA_020662805.1 Glaucomys volans | reverse complement strand
AAACAAACAAACAAACAAATCACATATTGTTATGGGGTGCATAACAGATATGTGAGGTGGGGTGTTCCCATGGGAGAAGCTCATTTCCTATGTAACCTGGAGTCTCAGATCAAAATGGAGTCTGTTTAGTCATTGCCCATATAGCCTGGCCTGTAACATTTCTATGGAGCCAAACCTGTCAGCTCATCACAATATGTCTAAATAAACAAACAAACAGTTCTTTAGCTGATAATCTTATTAAAACTAAAAGAAGCAAATGAGAATAAAAATTCAGACAATGTAGAAGGGTTTCAAATGAAAAGTATGAACAGGCTCTAAGCAACAAATTTCACTTCCCAGGGAGAACAGTTTTTGACTCATACTTCCTCCTCACTCCAAATATGTTCATGCCTCTAGTTTGTTATTTTTCAACATTAAGCAAAGGTTTCTGACATGTAGACAGCAAAGCTGGTGAATTTGGATCTTACATACCTCCAAAACTCCTGCTATACTCAAATGTATTTTTAAAAATTACTAGCTCAGACAACCATGTTTTAATTTTTATTAATTCTTTGTTTTGTGACTGCTCTTTTTTTCATAACCCTTTCTTGTTTTTCAGACAAATTTTCATCTTGAACCTGAGGATGCTAACTTAAACTCTGTACAAGTCTCTGATGATACAGGTGGGTGGTAAGGCTCTCCTTTGCTGCTGACTAAGGTTCTTCTTCACAAGTCTTGCCCGTGAATGGAAGGCCTGGCCTGGGATGAACAAATGAGCAGGACTTCTCAAGTGGCTGTTTCTCTCCCCGCTATCAGGGTATGGGCAGGGAAAGGCAGAGAATTTAGGTCCCCATGCTCCTTCTAATAGATATGAGTCCCTAACTGGAGGCCTAGTCCTTTCCCCAAGTCAAACTACTCAATATCTTCAGAGTAACCCCCCACCCCCACCCCATTAGCCCGCAGCTACAAGACAAGCAGCCACTCTGCAGACAGTCGCTTCATCAGCCTCTCCATTTCTGGCCTGCCTCCAGCCACTCAGAGCTACCAGCTCCACTGCTAAGAATTATTTCCACCTCTGTACAACACAGCTCCTGTATGAGCTCTGAGCCGGGACTCCCTCAACAGCATTTATCCACCAGTATCATAGCACTGGCCTTTTTTGTTCAGAAATGTAGTAACCTCTCTCACTTTTGAAGAATTCACTCCTCTCTGTTCTTCCTGTCATTTCAATAGGAGAGGAAACACAAAAGTACGCTTTGTCTACCACTGTAAAAGTGGAATGCCCCCAAAGAACATCTGCTTAAATATCTTCTGGTCTTTTTAAGCCAGTTCTCATCTACTAAGTCCTTTAATACTGGACTTCATACTAACCTCTTCCAAAAGACTCCCTAAATCCTCTTGGCTATTACGTATGCAGTCATACCAGGTTCTTTTATTTGTTTGTATTTTTGTTTATTTTTTGAATATGTGCAAGACTTTCTCTAAGTCAAGAAAGGTGAAGATGTTATCATATGTATGTACTAATATACATAATACGAATCCCACCATTATGTTCAATTATAATGAACCAATAAACAACATGAGGAAAAACCTTGAACGATTAAAAAACAAAACAAAAATACTTATAAACAAAGCAAGACACAGAGAAGACACTAAAAACATAGTAAGTAATGAGGAGACATTTACCAGGCATTATTATTTAATAACTGTTCCCTTACAGATTTTGTAAAGATCCACTATGTAACAAACTCTGAGAAGGCCCTACAGATGATGAAGTAAGCACTTCAGTTCTTTTTTTTTTTTTTTTTTAAATATATTTTTAGTTGTCAATGGACCTTTACTTGACTTATTTATATGTGGTGCTGAAAACTTAACCCAGTACTTCACACGTTAGGCAAGCGCTCTACTGCTGAGCTACAACCCCAGCCCCTTTGGTTGTACTTAAAAAAGAGGAATGGAGACTCTGTGTATAGCTTCAGAAACAACAGTCTTTGCCATTATCATTTAGATTTCTGCCCTATTTATCACACAGTACAGTGGGTCCCAAGCACAGGGATTCGACTCAGAACTCATTCCTTCTTTGTATTTGTCTTCTTTGTTCTAATAAATGATCAGAATGTAAGAACAAGTCTCTCAGAAGAAAGAACCTCATCAATGGAATCTCTTGAGCTTAAAACCTACCTCAATTAAAGAACTCCACTCTGAGCAAAGACAGATGATTGGCCTTCGGACACAAGGCAGCTGTCAGCTCTTGTCAGGAGAGCTGGCTGCCTTTTACTGCCCTCCCTGCATAGCACAGTATCAGCTCACACAGTAGCAACCAGACAGCTTCAAGGGCTGTATAATCAGAAGACTGGGTTGAATGCTTTCCAGAAGCAACCACCACAGAGGAAAAGAGGAAAGGCAAAATCTTTCTTCCAGAATGTCACTAAGCTTATTGGATTTGGAAGAAAAGTCTGTCCTGGGTTGACAAACCAAAACAAATAGAAGCAAAAGACTGAAGTAGAAACTGGGGAACATCACACCATCCATTCCATTTCTTCTTTTTAGCTTTCTACTTCTAGCAGATGTTGAATATAAAAGCTTTAATACACTCCATTCCCCTGTGGTCTTTCATTTGGGACTGATATTTATCAAAGCATGGTCAAAGAATCAGTTATGCTCTAGTTACCTGGGAGACTTTTGGATTGCAGATTGCTGGGGACAATCTAAAAGGCTGAACATCACCTTACCCTGGTACCTGCTTCCCAGGGAACCAGTAAGAACAGAAGGAAGCCACATATCCAACCAGAATGAGTCATCTTTCCTGCTTGCCAAGCAGTGCTTTACCACCCAGAACTCACTTTAACTAAAGGCTTTTAAGAAATATGAAACTCACAGGCATGTAGACGCATGAGCTACAAAAACTTCTACTGAGGATGGTATCCATTACAACACATATTACCTAGTGAGAAACCTCTTTCTCAATTCATAAATACTTGGGTTTTCCTGAGGAACTAGCAGGTTGTTTTTCCAAGACCATATAATTTCCCCTAACCTTCTATCAACATTTTCATGGTCCCACATGATCGGACACCTGCTTTATGGATCCCCTGGTTCCAGCTTTACAGCCATGTGTACAGTATGTATAGATATGTGAATGTGTTTACATGCACACACACACACACGCACACACACACACACACACACACACACACCTGTGTGTGTCTTCTTATGCAAGTGAACTCAATCCCCTTTGGAAAAAAAGTACTGTACCTAAAAACAGTACAAACAAGTTATACTAGGTGAAATTTTAATGTTAGAATCGGGGTACTGGTAATGTTAGAATCAGGGTATTGACAAAGCCTAACTGGTTGGAGATATTTATTTTCTTGTTTAAGTTGTGTATAATTAAGTGGTGAACCAAACTTAGAAAGTGAAAAAGCACCCAGAAAAAACATTCCAGACGGGGGAACTCGCGCAAAATATTTTATCAGGCAGAGGAACAGTGTCTTCCCTGAAGGGGGGGGGGGGGGGGGGGGACATGCAAGCATATGCACGGGCATGCATGGCGATGGAGCTTCTTTTAAGTTGTTGAATTTCGTGGGTAAACAAGGATTGGGCCAATTGCTGAGTAGTTGAATTTGGCAGGCTAGGGGGAGTTGTCATTCCCCCTTGCCTTCCCCACAGGCCTGTCCTGCACCCAATTACCTAGGAGGGGGCCCCACAAGGTTGGCTGGTGGGCAGCCCAAGGCCCCAGAGGAGGCCCAGACTGCAGGGTAAACCCAGCGCCCACCCAACTCCCGCTGGTGGTGAGCACACACAGGGGCGCATCCATGCGGACAGAGCGCTGCACTGGCAGCTGTGGACTTGCTGTGCGGTGTCTGGGCAGCCAACCAAATATTATAAAACTCACACTCAAAAATAATCTGAAGGGAAAGGATCAGAGGATTGTTTAAAATAAAAAAGGTTCTCTTACTTAGACATTTGAACTTTCATTCCCTAAGCTCCAATATGCATCACTATTCAGATCATCCTTGAAAAGAAAAATTTGTTAGATTCTGCCTATCACCAATTAGGAGAAATATGTTCAGCTGTTTGCTGACTCAAAGCAAAGGGAAACAGCAAAAGCAAAAGCTAGAGCCATTTTAGCTCTTGAAAGGATACCAGGGAACTTGTAAACTAAAATTCTATAGAACATGGTCCATTTCCCTACCAAGAAAACCCAATTTCTTTGATACTCATTTCTATCATTTCCATTCCTCACCTTCTTTTGCAAGGTATAAAGAAATACAAAGCTATGGGGAGAACGTGGATTTCACAGTCAAGTGATTCTGGAGTCAAATCTGACAATGTTGCTCATCAGCCTTTGACAAGTCACTTAACTTTCAAAATTTCCGTTTCTTTAATTATAAAATAGAGACACCACATAATGATGTTGAACAAGGGAAATTATTCTAAGATATTTCATATGTCTTATTTTCAGGGAGAAGAATTCTATCCACTGGTTCTTGGAATACAATTAGATTACATATACAAAATACTGTATGTCCATCTGACTAACATCTCTGGTGATCAATTTCCAAGAACATAAAAGATATAAGACGTGGTGGTCCTAACCTCGGACACTTAACTTTGGTTCAGGAGACAAGTCATACCTACAGGAAAACCATGGTAAGGATCAAGATGTGGCCTACTGCAGAAGCAAATGTGCAAGTCTGGGAATCAGGAGGCCTGAGTTTATAACACACCCTGGCAATGACCTCAAGTCACTTCTCTATGTAAGTCTCCATTTCCCTGGCTACAGGAGAACAGGATTGAACTAGATCTTTTTATCCTTCTCAGGTCTAAAGTCTGATTTATAATGAACAGTGAAGCTCCAAGTGCTATTAAGTTCAGAAGAAACACACAGGCACACTCATTTGAGGAAGCTCTGTGGAGGAACTGAGATTTGTACTCAGACCCAAAGAAGGGAAAGGACTTGGTATTCCAGGAGAAGGACAAAAAATGTAACAGCTGGGAGAAACGGAAAGAGTAACTCAAAGGAGAAATGAGTCCAGTCCTTTCAAGGGCTAATGAGATCAATCTAGTGGGCAAGCTCTGGTGTCAGAGGTGGAAAAGCAGTGAGAAGATCCAAAAGATCTGAATAACAGAAAAAAGAATTTAGATTGTTGTACTGGAAGCAAGTGAAATCACCAAAAGCTTCTAAGCAGGTATACATTATTTGAGGGAATCTCATTTTCCTATCTCCATGTTTTCATGAGGAAAAGCATATTTATTCCCAATAGAAAAATACTAGAAACATATGTTCTGTCCTTCTCACTTGATTAGGGACATACCCAAGTCTGGGCAAAAGAAAGGAATACACCTGGCTCAGCAGCCCTTGCTCTGCTTCAACATTTTCCTGCAGTTTTGGTACATAAATTCAGGTGAGGGAGTAACAAGAAGCCTCATTCTGGCCACAAGGTAATGGAAGATCTTCAACTCAGTCTATTAAGAATTAAGTTGATTAATGGATCTCACTTCTGTTGACTATTTTCAAATGATTTAGAATCAAGAGGTGGGGAAAGGCATATGATTTACCATTACAAACTGCCAACAAAAATACAGTAATAGCAGTGCTTTAGAAACACTGGCCAGGTGGCAGCTGAATGGAAGGATGAAAGGTTGAATGAAGTCTGCAAATCAGTGGTTGAGCTCCTATAGTAATTCAAGCATTCAGTGACTCATTTATAGCCATCAAGTATTATGTGGATTCTAAGTGAATAACCACTCAAATCAAAACAGGCACTTGAGCCAAGCTGCAAGAGTTAATCAAGAAGAACAAAAAGCCTAAGACCTAACTACTAACATATTTTTATCAATTAATGTCCTTTCATAAGCAAAACTGGTTCGGCTGACCAGTGGGATTATTAATTAGAGGAACCAAAACAATTTTACAAAAGAAATCAAAGGCTAACCAGTCTAGAACTATATCTGTTACACAGAATTCTATTATGTTACAGATCAATATCATACCCAAATGGTATATCAATCTGAAAATAAAGAAAAAAGGTTGCATAACTTGTCCACATTTCTAAAGAGATGGCCATCCCTATTTGTCAAGCTTCCTCTCAAAGGAGGTTTCCTGAACTTCTAAACCTCAAGAGATTCTGCTGTCTTCTAAGTTAACAGACCTCAAAAACAGAGTGCTTCTCCAACTAATTTTTTCATTCAGCCTGATTACATCAAAATCATGTTCCTTTAATTAATGCTACATGTGCATATATGTGTGCATATTACATATACATATCAAAGTAAGTTTTTCATTCATCAGAATACTGATTTTGTTTATACATGCCAATGTCCTTGGCATTCTACAGTATAAGATGGCCATTTTCTGCAAACTACATTCTTAGGACCACCCCTCCCAATCCACCCCTGCCCCAGCAGACACTTTGATAGATAAAAGATGAAATCCCCTATGGGAAAGAAGGGAGTGACCATCATAAGGCAAAAATTTTACTTAGATTATGTATTATCCATATGGTTCCAATAATCTATCCTTCTAAAAAAGGAAGCGAGCCATCCAGTAAACTCCAAGTTGCAGTACACTGCACTTAAAATGTTTTTGTGCCTGACCCAACACAGGTATGATGGTCTCATTATGTTATTTTCTCTTAGCATTTCACATTAATCTCTCATATTTTATGGGTACTTCTGTTCTGACATAATAGAGATACCCTGCCTCTATATTTAGATTTCAGAAACTGAAATTCCTTGAGATTCAATTTTGTTTTTCACATTTCCTCAAAAAGTTTAAATATAATGTTAGGCACAGAGGATTTAGAAAGTAAGCTTTTGTACAAAGATGACAAATACTGAATTCCCTCTGTAAGGAGTGCATTGTTTTTTTGTTTTTTTGGTTTTTGTTTGGAACCAGGGATTGAACTCAAGGGCACTTGGCCACTGAGCCACATTCCCAGCCCTATTTTGTATTTTATTTAGAGACAGGGTCTCACTGAGTTGCCTAGGGCCTTGCTAAATTGCTGAGTCTGGCTTTGAACTTGCGATCCTCCTGCCTCAGCCTCCCGAGTCTCTGGGATTACACGCATGCAGCACCACGCCCGGCTGCATTTGCTATTATGACAGGCTCTCTCCCACATCACTCTCTTGGCAGTGACTCTATATCCAGCATCTGATCTCAGCAGTTGTGGAAGTGTCAGGCACTGTGCCAGATCCTGAACTACAGAAGTGGATCAGGAATGGTTCTGCACTCAAGAGTTTGGATCCTAGGGAGGCAAGTTAGTTCTCTTATACTGGGAACTCCACACATACCTCCAGCTCTGCCAGGCCACTGCACCCCTTGATTCCTATCACTGTGCACTCTCCACCTCTACTCTGTTGCTGTTCCAAAAATCCCTTCCCTCCCTGTACTACACCTAGGAAGTCCCTTCCCTTACACCTGTGAACATTAACATTTTAATTCTTCATAATCCAAAAGTAATAGCAAAAAATCTTGTGACCAGTATTAATTAAGGTTATCTCTCTCACCAAGATGTGAGAGATGATGTTCATTTTTGGCTGGAAACTAATATGGAAACAAAGCACATCAAACAAAGCACATAAGCCAGCATGTACATAGCACACCTACACATGAGGTAGGACCAAATAAAGAATACTACATACTAAGTACGAGACCAAAAAGGATGGGTGCTATCCAAAGAAGGTGGAGAATTCTTGGAGTATCCTAAACACATAAATGTCATTTTTGAAGGACAGTAACTCCAGGAATGCAACTGGAAAACAGCAACCTCCAGGGACAGACCTTTGCACTTGCCAAGAGATCATCCCCACCCCTCATTTTTTTTCAGTAAGGACCACAGGAGTGCAATGAAGGTATGCCTGAAGGCTTGAGATAATGCCAAAGGCAAATGTTTCAAAGAGGCAGAAGCAAGGATTGGGGCAAGGAGATGGCACGCACCTGGCCTTCTTGGACTTAGTCCTGGCTGTAGAGTCTGCACAGCTCCGCTTCTCTTTGGCCTCCTTGGTGCCTGAGGCCTCACGGGGCTTCCGAGTCTTCTTTGCGCCATCCTTCTGCTTCGGCTCCTTGGGCTCCTTGGCCTTCTTCGGCTCCTTGGCCTTCCTGGGTTCCTTTGGCTCTTTAGGTTCTCGCTTCCTCTTTGGCTTGGGCTCCTTGTCCTTGCTTCCCTTTGCTGCACCCTCTTGCTCTCCTGGCTCCTTTTTTTTCCGTTTCTTTTTTACTCCTGTACCTCCACCTCCACTGTCCTCCATCCCATTATGGGACATCATTTTCCTAGGAAAAAGGGTATTAGCTTCCTCTTCAGGAGCATACAGGTCCTTCTGGGGCAGACGGTGACTGGCAACATCTTCAATTTTGTCTTCCTGATCAGTACTGCAGTCAAATGGGGACGGGGATTTGTAGTCAAAATTGACAGAGGCATCAGACATTGGGGAGTGATTCAAAACCTTTAAATTTGACAACTGTAAAAGAAAGATAAGTATGTTACTCTTCTGTTGCATGCTTCATATAAAGAGTGCTATTAAATCTGAATGCATGGATTTATACAACTAATATTTCCTAACTGACTCCCTACTATGTGGTAGTTCCTACTGTGCTAGGCCTTGAGGATACAGTAGCAAGTGGGACACAGTGCTTTTGCCCATGTGGAATTGTACTGCAGTGCTGATAGAATGTTATGTAAAAAAGTTTGTACACAAGCTGGGCACTGTAACCCGGGCCACTCAGGAGGCTGAGATAAGACGATAGTTCAAGGTAAGTCTTGGCAACTTAACGAGACCCTGCCACAAAATGAAAAATAAAAAGGACTGGGGATGTAGCGCAGAGTTAAAGTGTGCGCCCCTGGTACTGCAAAAATAAATACACAAATTAATTAATTTCATTAATTAGTATATAAAAACTGGAAAGATTTCTACATCGTATGAAGAAATCTGAAAGGCTTTTTAAGTTTTATGTCCATATAGGCAACTGAGCAATAGCTTTTCACTGAGCACCTTTAGAAGTCACCAGGAGACACAAAATCCTGGGCACACTGTTCTGACCCAGAAAAGCTTCTATTCAAATGCATTCTGAGACCTTGGTCAGGAATTGAGGTGGTATCACTGGGGTGAAAGAATACGGTGTCAAATTGAAATGTTGCTTTATTTCCCCAAATCTTGTTCTTACCTAGCATTCAAGCAGCATTGATATTCAGCCAGGCTGATTTTTGAAGAAAATCAGGATCATTCAAAGTTTTGCCTTTGATTCTAACTAAAAATGGTACTGTTCTATATGATCATCTATTTCAGTCACCAGATTCAGCCCCAAATAACTTTTGGCCATTTGCAAAAATCAAACTATTCATATAGGAGGGATCTTTATTGTGATAGATGTTATTAGAAAGAATGCATCACAGGTGCTGAGGACAGCCCTACAAAGGAAATTTCAAAGCTGTTTTTGAGCACTACTTTAAAAAAGTACAGTCTCCCAAGGTGACCACTTTTAAGGCACCATCACTTGGAAGTAGAAGCTTCACCTCATACTTTCAGGTCTGCTGTTCCAATAACTATTTGCCATTTCATAACCACGCTTGGCAATAAACAGGTAATAATGCTCCAGGGAACAGCATACTCTCCTGGGACTAGAACAAAGAAATGACTGAAGGAGAGCCCAAGAGGGAACAAGCAGGCTTTCCAGGAAGATGGTTACAACTGTCTTCAGATGATGGCTTCAAAACAGCACCATTTGTGAGAAGCTTGTTCTCCTAACAGGAGGACCGGCATGTGATAAAGGCTCACAGATACTTGCCCAGGTGGTGTGGTTGCCCTCCACTGCACTGGTTACCCAGTCTGTCTCACACTTCCTGGTCTACCCTCGTAGTGACAGGGACTGCAAATTCAGCTTCATGCTTCCCCTTCTGTTTTTTTTTTTTTTTTCCAGTGCCCTTCCCAGCTTAATGCTCCCAAACATAACAATGAGAAGCCCAGAAGAAAAAGATGAAGGAAAAAAAATGGATCTTTATCATAAATAAAAGATCAGCCTCATAAATGAGCCTAAATTCAGAGGGAACTGGTTGTTCTGGTAGGACTCACTACTTATTTAAGAGGAGGGACAGGGGAGAGCAGGGGGGAGGGGAAGAGAAGAAGAGAGGGAGGGGAAGGAAAATAATTCAGTTCCATTATCTCATTGCTGATTCAGCACTTAAGATGGTTTAGGAAAAGGAGGAACTAAGAAGACATAAAATGAATTTAAAACCAAATACAAGAAAATGGTTAAGATGGTATATTTTATGTCATGTGTTTTCTAGTACAATTTAAAAAAATTTTTTAAACAAAATTCAAGGCAAGAAGGAAATCATCAGGGAGGGACAGGTATCCAATTAAAGCCTGGGTCCTGTGCATGGCCATCCTGAGGATATTACTGAATTCTGGGACACCTGGCCCTGAGGGATCAAGTTTTCATAGCATGCAAGGGTGGAAACATGAAAAATTAAGAGACACAGGTTTGATTATTAAAGAGGCTTTCAAAGATAACCCATAAAAATACCTAATTCTACCAAAGTAGCTTGCTGTAGGTGACATGAAGACCTTTCTTCAACTCATACCTAACGTCAAGACCTTTTTTGTGAGGAGAGGGTTATCCAGAGACGCTAGAGGCAGGTGGTAGCAGAGGGGAATTCAATCAAGAGGCAGTAACAAGCCAGTCATGGTGGCGCACGCCTATAATCCCAGCAGCTCAGGAGTCTGAGGCAGTCTCAGCACCGGCAAGGCACTAAGCAACTCAGGGAGACCCTGTCTCTAAATAAAACATAAAATAGGGCTGGGGATGTGGCTCAGTGGCTGAGTGCCCCCTAGTTCAATTCCAGGTTCAAAAAAAAAAAGAGGCAATAACAAGAGCAACAGCTAATATTTATTACACACATGTCGTAAGGATATACTAGGACTATGTGAGGCATGCTGAATGATCTCTAATCTGTACAATGATCCTGTGAGGTTAGTATAAAGATGCCCATTCTCTACAGAGAGAAAAAGAAGATTAGAGGAGCTCCAATTTCAACTCTTTGTCTGACAAAAAGTTAAAGCTCATTTCACTGAGCATTTTATATCTCTCAGGGAACCATAACACATTGCCAGGTGACCAGACCAGCAAGACAAGACTTAGTTAAACGTGCTAAATGTAATGGCACATACACCTGCTTTAAGAAAAGGTCAGGTAGTTCTTTCTAAAACTAAACGTGGAACTACCCGATGTCTTAGCAATTCCATTCCCAGGAACCACAGATGATTTGTCTTTCTATCCCCCTCACCTTACAGATAATATAATTCAGACAAATGAAGCAACTTGCCAATGTTATATTCCTAGAAAGTGGCAGAGCTGGGTATCCTAGAGGGAGAAGAGAAACCCCAGAAATGCAGCATATTCAATGTTGAAAAGGGTGAAGTATCCCAAATATTAGATTTAATAATAAAAATATATAAATGTTTAAGTCAGTAATCCACTGGAAATGTTGTTTTTATTTTTAAACCACCTTGTTAGGAGACTGGAAAAGATATTTGTTGAGAATCCAAAACCATAAAACAAAAAATATTTCTTTCATGTGTCTCAAGGTCAAGCTGTTTCAGCTCCTACCAAATAGAACATTAAACCACCACTCTAAAAATGGCTTTAAAAGGAACAGATCAGAGACGGACCACAAGGGGCCAACAATATGTTGCTTTACATCAACAACTAAATTGAGTCAAAAATCTAGGAACAGAACACAATGAAATGGAAAGAGACTGACTGATAAGGCATGCAATGATGCGAGCCCGTTAACTGCACTGTTAGTAATAAAATCTGTTCCTTTGATTCAAAATTATCAATCCAGGGAGGAAGAAGGGATGGGAAAGGAGAAGTACTGGGCACTGAAACAGAGTAAACTATGCTGTAAGCATTTATGATTATGTCAAATGAACCTCAGTATTATGTATTGCTATAATGCACTTATAAAAATGTTAAAAAAATTATCCATTGTTGGGTGTGGCAGCACACACCTGTCATCTTAGGGACTCAGGAAGGTGAGACAGGAGGTTGGCAAGTTTGAGGCCAGCTTCAGTCACTTGGCAAGAACCTTAGAAACTTAGTGAGACCCTGTCTCGAAATAAGAAAGGAAAAAGGGCCAGGGATGTAGCTCAGTAATAAACTGCCCCTGGGTTAGATTCCCAGTGTCTCTTGTCCCACACCCTCTCAAAAATCAACCAATATTCCTGGAAAAACATTTAAAGAGTTAAATCTTGATAAAGAGAACTCAGGGCAGTTGAAAAGAATTTAAGAATAAATGGAAAGATTTTCAGAAAAGAGGAAAACCCATTCGGGTCCACATCACAGAAACAAACTCAGGAAAAGCCTTGCCCTGGAACAAGTGGATAAAGAATGGTTCTTTTTATCCATGTCAACCTTTTAGTCTTAAATACTATGGGTATCCAGAATTGTTTTGATATCTAATATAAAATGGAAGTCAATAATGATAATAATAATTGCTGTCTCTACTAAGCTGGATACTAAGTCTCTTAAAGGTGGTTATGTTACCAAAACAACCATAAGAAATTGTTCCAATGACTCCATTTGACAGAACAGAAGCAGCTCAGACAGGCTGAATAAGCTGGTAAGTGGTGAAGCTAAGATATGAATCAAAGTTTGAGCCCTGTTTCAATTGCCACTACTTTCAATAACTTCACACTGATGCATACTGTAGACACAGAACTTAGAAATGACAATCAGTAAGAAGTTCTAACCACCTCTCCTTTGTTTCCAATGCCTATTTCACAACATTATATCTCTGTAGCCCTTACCCACAGCATTCCACTCATTAACTTTTCCTCTTCTATCCATTTTCTCATAAATCCACTTGTTTCCCAGATCAGATGAGAAATACATGAAGAACAAACAATTTAGCAGAATATATATTAAGTAAGTGACTTAAAACTTTTCAACTTCACTCTGAAGGTTCCCAAGATGAGGGTTAATGAATGAATATCAGACATGGACTTGGCAGTGATCAGAAGACCTAAAACCACCATCCATAAGAACACACTGTGCTTCCTCTTTCACTATATTTTTCATTTCTTATCCTCACAAAATGAGAACTTTTTTTTTTCTTTTTACAAAATGAGAACTTTTGATTGTTTGGTATCTATTATGCTGTGGAAGGCATCTCTCAAGTTTTGACACAAGGCCCATGAATTAAAGGCTAAGTTGCCAGCTTGTAAGAGATGAGGGAAACTGTAAGAGATGGGCCTAAGGGAGGAAGCAGATTACTGGGTGTGTACCATGGAGGGTTACTGGGACCCCAGCCCTGTCCTCTCTTCTCCTTTTACTTCCTGGTTGCCATGAAGTGAACAGTCTTTGCTCTGCCATGTTGTCCTGCTTCACCATAGGCCCAAAGGCACAGGGCCAAGTGGCCATGGACTTAAACCTCTAAAACTGTGAGTCAAAATAAACCTTTCCTCCTTTTAAGTTGGTTCTTTCAAGTGTTTTTTTCATAGTGAAGGAAAGCTGACTAACATAGTCTAAACATTATAAAGAATTCATGAAAAATTGCAAATTTATTCTAAAGCATATTGTAGGAAAAGGATCAGTTGAGGGATCAGTTGGAGGGTTAATAAACAAGTAATAAACCACATAAAAATGGAAAAGAGTTGCTGTGCACTTCCTTTTCTCTTTTTCCCTAAATAATACTCATCCAATTGGGGATAGTTTTCCCAAGGGTAAAAGGAAATTAGATAGAGGAAGACAATTCTCAATAGTTGCATCGATACTTGTGTGTGAGCTAAAAATGCCCCAGATCCAAACCTTTCAACACCACTTGCAAGATGCTACAAAGGCCTGACTATGAGACCTTCCCAGACTCCTCTGTTCAAAAAGGGAGATAAGGCAATTCTATCAGCTTTTCAGTTGCCTTCCCCCTGCCACAAAGTTTTCTACATGTAAACAGACTTAAAGCCTCTTTATTCATAGAATTTAAAAACTAGCAGCTAATTTTGTTTAAAAATATTGTTTTGTATCTGTCTCATAATTTTGTCTTATAAACATTTGGGCAAACCCTAAGATTCTGGTCAAGATAGACCTTTGAGGTCACCAAAACCCAAACTCCCATCTCTCTTCCAGTAGGCACGACAGGGGGCTTTCTGCTCATAGGCACATGCCACAATTGGGCAGCGCAACTTCTCAGGATCTCTTCTTCATTCCTGTCTTCCTGTAACTATCCATGTGGACAAGACCAGCAATAGATGCATTTAACCTCTGCCCCATGGGATGCCCTTAAGTCTTCACTTCTTCAGGTCACAGGTTCCTAGCTTCACTCATCATACCTCATATGAAATGAGTCAGCCTTATTTCACCATCCAGGTCATTATAGCCTCAGGTATACATTTCAGAACACAAAATCAGTTAGAATAACAAAAACAAATCTGTTAAGGTATGTTAAAAGATGGGGGGAGCTGGGTACGGTGGCGCACGCCTGTAATCCCAGCACTTGGGAGGCTGAGGCAGGAGGATCACGAGTTCAAAGCCAGCTTCAGCAACTGAACGAGGCCCTAAGCAACTCACTGAGACCCCGTCTCTAAATAAAATACAAAATAGGGCTGGGGATGTGGCTCAGTGGTGGACCGCCGGTTGAATCCCCCCCCAGTATAAAAAAAAAAAAAAAAAAAGATAGGGGGAAACACTTATCACTTAATGCTCAGATTTCTTTTTTCTTTTCTTTTTTTGGAAGAAGAGATGAGTTGGGTAAGGTCCTTTCAAAGTAAGATTCCAGGGTGAGGACATTTTGAATCTTGGTTCAACTAGCTATCCCTCTTTGTAATATTGAAAAGGCCTTCCAATGACTACCAAACTAAAGATCTGACCAGTACTAGCCATGAGCATCAGATCCTCTGTAGGAGGAGGCAAAAAAGTCTTAGATATGAATTATTTGCTCATCTATATTATCAATTTTACTATTGTTCCTCTTTTACTACTCTGAATTATGGACCATGATTTGGTGATCCATATTCATGGAAAACATCTTCCTAGAGATCTGAGTCCTTACCTCCCCCACTGTTTTGGGAATCAACAGTTTTGGAAACTTTGTGATAGATACACTAAAGGTGTACTAGGTGACTAAAGGTGAACTAGGTGTATAGATAGATACACTAAAGGTGTACACCTAGTTCACCTTTAGTCACCACCTAAAATTGAGCACCCAATTTCAGGCCTTTCCTTTCTTCCTTACTGCCATGTGCTTCATCTTCCCAAACCTAACAATATATCACATTTTCCTTCCCTGAAACCTGGCTGAAACTTGGCCCTCCCCAAGAGATACCACCTTTTCTAAAATACTCTCAAATTCCTTGGTGAGGCTGGCATTCCCGATGCCTCCACATTCTCCAATTCCAGAGCATAACTCGTCCACCTACAATGTAAAATCCTGCCTCCTCTAAGGCATACGCCATCCCCAACTTTAACTACCTGTTTGTAAACAAACTATACATTTCTTTTTATTTTTTTTAATAAGTTTTTAGATGTTGACAGACCTTTATTTTATTCATATATTTTTATGTGGTGCTGAGAATCGAACATAGTGCCTCACACATTCTAGGCAAGTGCTCTACCACTGAGCCACAACCCTGGCCCCCGGACTATAAATTTCTTAAGAGAAACAATTTTTTATGTCACTGCTTAATTTGGCTTCAAGTAAAACTCAAATATTTCTTGGATGAATAAATGCTGAAAACGTAACTAATGTACATAATTTATGTTACTATTTACCCCAGGGAAGGAAATGAGGTCTAATAGTCTAAAGGTTTTTGAAATTCCTACAGCACAGGTTAAGGAAACTCTTCTTACTTATCTCCTTTATCTTCTCTAAAGGAACATAAGAAGGTTCTGCTTAATTGACTCTTGGTCATGGAAGCAGGACTCTCCCATTGTTATCCAAGTTTGAACTGCCTCCTGGTTATACCTCCAATTTTTAATTCTCCTTATAACATCACATTTTCTTGTGTTCACTGCTCTATATAGGACATACACACCAAAATTCTGCTTACCTCTTCAGATTACAAGTGCCTGTAGACCACATTATATATTATGTATCTCATAACGTTTGTCATAGTTATACTTCCCTCAGTACCAAGCAAGGAGCTGAGATGAATAAAAAAATCAATATTCCTGTTGTCATCAATACTGTGAGAATGTCCCCTTATGAAGAAGTATTTTCAGCTGTACTATGTATCAATAGTGCTACACAGGTTTTCAGCAATTGGAATTCACATTTTATGTCTCTAGCTAAATTTTTTCCCTGCCTAATACTGCTTAGTCCTTTTAGGAAGTAAAATATATACATTTCTTAGAGGAAGTTTATTTTTTAAGACAGATGAAAGACTGTTAAGTGATTCATTTTTAAATGTCTTATTAAAGTATTTTTCTTACATTTCCTTAGGCAATACAAAATCAATCTCTAAATGCTTTGTTCTTGGCATACTACTCCCGTTATACCCTTTCTGGTTAATAATAAACAAGATTATTTATTACTGAATTCTGATTAACTTGTAAAATTTATTATCTCAGTTTAATTTAACTTGATAAGATTGAGAACAGGGAAATGAGGAATTTTCGTGATCAGAACGAACTTACACATCATTTTTCTCCAGAGGAAAAATGAATAGGAATGAGGGTTTTTAAAAAAATGGATGTTTTATTTGTTGCTACTTCTAATGCCTTAGAATTATGATGAAATAAAGTTTGAGGTTTACTTTTACCATTGTACTGAGGACTTGTTTCCACTGACACTGTGAATACTAAGGAAATGACAAAACTACTCCTTTAAACCTTTCCTACATGTGAGGAGGCATGCATGAATATTCCCATCATAGAAAAATGAAGCTGAACTTGACCAAAATTACCAAATGTTAGAGTGGGAATTTTAAACCTGTTCCATGGGAATCAAAGGCCCAAGTTTATTCCACAACAGTGCTTCTTCTCTACAGGAACAAAACTCTCACAACGAAACTCTCTAGTACATGCTCAATCCTGGAGCCTATAGATTGCTTTAGTTTCAATAATATTTTCTATTTTCATGCCCTGCCTCTTCTTCCAGTTCAGCTGCCAGTATGACCTAACGTGAATATTGGTAAAACTCTTCCTGAAAGTAGCTTCACTTATTTAACAGGCTCCTCTACCATAGCTAATATTAACTTTAAAATAAAAACCTCATTCTGGGGCTGGGGATATAGCTCAGTTGGTAGAGTGCCTGCCTCGCAAGCACAAAGCCCTGGGTTGAAGCCCCAGCACCACAAAAAACAACAACAACAACCAAAAAAAACCCCACCTCATTCTGCTCACCAACACTCCTGTGAGGTCTAAAATGAAAACTCATCTACATGAGGCTACATAACAGCTGGCTGACGACAAAAGTCTTAATACAAACTAATAAACCATGAAAGAAAGATATAGGAATTCATTTTGGGGCAAGTGCTATAGAACGCTTTTATTTAAATAAAAGCTTACTTAAAGAATGTTTTGGGCGCAGTGGCGCATGCCTGTAATCTCAGCACTTGGGAGGCTGAGATAGGAGGATTGTGAGTTCAAAGCCAGCCTCAGCAACTGAGTGAGGCCCTAAGCAACTCAGTGAGACCCTGTCTCTAAATAAAATACAAAATAGGGCTGGGGATCTGACTCAGTGGTGGAGTGCCCCTGGGTTCATCCCCAGTACCCAAAAAAAAAAAAAAAGTTTTAAAAGTTAAATATGTAAGTTTTTTAAGAACTACAAAACTACCCTTTTATCATAAATGGCAATAGTAATAGTTGTGTAATATTCCACTAGACAGATATGCTGATTTAAACAGCTCCCTTTGTGATGGCTATATGGGTTCTTTTCCATTTTTGCTAAAGTCTTGTACACACAATTTTGCATACCTGTATATATACACAGGATAAATTCCTGGCAGATAAAACTGTGTTCTCTGTAGTACTCACCTACCAGATGACAACTCAACAGGACACACAGAAACCCAGGTTGCAGATACTATTTAGTCAGCACCTTCTGTTAAGAACTGGCAGCACATGAATCAGCTACTTGCTCAAATCAAAGGGACAGTCCAAAGGTAAACTTTGTAACCATATCCCTATTTCACCCTATATTTGACTAGGGTTCCCTAGGGAAAGAATGGAGAGGAAAATCGCTGGTCCCATTAAGCCACTTTGCACAGGGTCCTGGTGAAAGGCAGGGATACAGAACCCTCAATTACTGGGTTATTATCCAATTCTGTATCAAGAAAACGAGTCTATCTCTGGTTTACAAAAAACAGAAGCACATCTCCAAATCTCACTTCCCTGAGTCACTTAGAGTGAGGTCTCTGGGTTCCCTTCAATATATAACCACCTGGGGAACAGAAGTAGCAACTAAGGAAAGGGATCCTGGAGGAGTCACAGGTTCTAGAGTTATTATAAACTTCCGTCCCCAAGAAACCAAATACCAAATAGATGATAATTACTGCTTTCCAACTAGTTCATTACTTCCTCTGAGAGAAACCCTCCACATATCATTATAAACAACAATTTTATAAATAAAAGAATACTAGTAAACTAAACATCCCAAGTGACCAATATGTAAACTGTAAAGAATTAGAGAGTTGCTCCAAGAGAGCAAACGTTTCTCTTTTTTTGAGGTGCAGGGGATTGAACCCAGGGCCTTGTGCTATCACAGCAAGCACTCTACCAACGGAGCTATATCCCTGACCCAAGAGCAAACATTTCTACACAGCTAATTTGGAATAAGAATGATTTGCAATCTTCATTACATTACTCCTCTATTGAGAAGATCTGAGCAAAAGGAAGAATCCATGTACTATCTGTCATTCAGAATACAGTCTGTAAACACATGGAGAATGGAGGACAGAGGCAACAGGGAATTACCAGTGGTTATGATGTGAGCTAACAATGCCCATGTCCTCTCATTAAGAGCACAAAATACATTAGATGTGTTCACTTGAAAGAAATGGGACTACGCACCTGCTTCTCTTTCTTCTGTATTTTCATTTTCATCTATTATTTATTTCTGTAAAACATAAAAAGGCAAAGATTACGATAAAACCCAAAACTGAACATTTTAGATTATTTCCATAATAATTGTGACACACAAGGAAAACATAAAATGGGGGATTAATTCCATACAACATGATGTTCAACAACCCCAGATGCCTAAGTATAGACCTAATTACTTATCACACCCTAATTTACTGTTCCAGATGGGATGAAATCAAGAAGATATTGTCCTTGCAGATCAGATAAGTTATAAAGGATGTTGGCTATGAAAGCCAGGAAGTAACTAAAAGAGGACCCAAAAGTAATGGCACAAATTTACTGAGGGGTGGGGAAGGGAATGGAAATAAGGTCAGCCCTCATCCCTTTTAGAAGAAAGCTAATAAAAATAATGGCTTCAATGGACAAATCACTGTAAAACCATAGAAATAGAGACATTCAGAAAGAAAGCTAATGGGGTTCAAAGTAATTCTAAGAAGTGAGATGGGAAGAGTTGGTATCAGATGGAGCAGGCATGCTTACATTTCACTATAAGCATTCATATTATTTGATGTTTAAAATCACCTACATTCTTACATGATGAAGTAAGTTTCATTACAATACTTAATATGATTTTTTAAATGATGGATTTTATTCTATTCAGGACTTAGGCCCCCATCCCTACTCCAACCACAATGTCCTTCACAACACTGAACCCACTGCCACCATAAGAGTCTGGCAATTGACTTTACAAGTGCAATGGAGAGTCCTAGAGAGGAAAGAACCCCAGTCCAGAACACCCAGAATTTGGGACTGCCTGCATCAATAATTACAAGGACTGACTCAGCTCTGAAGCTCTCACTTCCCTCAAGCCCACACAATGGGGGAGGAACATGAATGAATCACAGCTTCTGACTTGAGGTCAGGTCAGATGTAGACACTTCTTATCCTTTTGTTTACTTTGATTTCTTGGATATCCAACACAGAAACAGAATACTGAGGGACTGGAAAATTATCCAGAAGCACTCAATTATTCTTAAGTTTCATAATTATTTCCTATATCCAAATGAATATGGTAAGTGGGCATTAAGTAGTTTTATTTAAAGTAAGAGAAGGATTTGAGGTGGCAGACATGTAATTTAATTATTCCATATTATATTTGTGAATCCTAACAACATCTTGTACCCCTATAATATACACAACCATAATTTGTCAATTTCCAAAAAAATATTTTAAATTTAAAGAGGAATCAGTTCTAGGTAAATTATATTAGTATAAGCTTATTTCCTTTATCTCTCAAATTCAAATTATCAGACACACAAAATAGCATTCTCAACAATCACAAACTACCACAAATCCCGAAATGAAGAAAGGAGATGTGGGGGGGGGGTGGAATTCCAGCTAATAAAAAAGGGTACCATCAGGGCTGGGGTTGTGGTGGAGCGCTTGCCTCATGTGTGAGGGTTTAATCATCAGCACCACATAAAAATAAAGAAATAAAATAAAGGTATGTCCATCTGTAACTAAAAAAAAATGTTTTTTGAAAAGGGTGCTATCAATAATAAGCCAAATGCACTCAAGATTCTGCCCAATAAAATGAAATTATTTTAAAAATACAAAAAAAATTTCACCAGATTCTTTAGTTCATGAACATGATGACTGGGTGTTCACGATACTGTGTGAGATGTGCCTCCCACTAAACCTTGCTAGTTACCTGTCTGACATGAAAAATGCCAATAAAAGTCTTAGTGAATATATGGAGAACTGATGCAATAACAAAGCAGTAAAGACACCAAAAACCCAATTTCTGATTCAGAACCACAAACCAGCATTCAAATAAACAGGTTCCCAACACTGGAATGTGGTTTATCATTTATCATTGCATTTATCATTTATTGTCTATTTATCTATTTATCATTGCAAATAGCACCTTTAAGGTTTCAGGCTTCCCGAAGATCACCCAAGCAATGTGCCACGAGATCTATAAACCGTTATAATCCTTTCATACGGCAGTTCCACTTTAAGGAAGAGAACACAAGGAAATGAACCAAGAGGAAATATACCTGAGCCTTAGAAGAAGCTGAGGGATGAGGTGGGTGGAATGTGTAAGTGCTATCACAGAGGGGGCTAATGTGAGGGAACACCACTCGTTGGGTTTGCCTCTGGATACCCCTAAGAAGGTCAGAGGGAGCAGATAGTTCAGATTAAAAGACTGGGGAAGAAGTGAGGCTGGAGTGAGTAAGGCTCAAGAAAAAGAGGTGGTGAAAATTCTAAACCAAATCTTTCCCTTCATCTGGTGTGTGTGTGTGTGTGTGTGTGTGTGTGTGTGAGAAACCCAAGAAAGCAGGACTTTTGTGACTATGAATAACTACACTAGTTCATTGAAAGCAATCTCAGGCAAACCTCAAGTTATTACTGTCAAATCATTTTTAGCACCCCTATGGATCAACACATGTCGGCGTGTTACCATCCCTCAAAACAACAGCCGTTACCAACATCAATAGATGTTCAATAAGCATTCATTAACTTTTGCTTCTCTGAATAGCACCCTACATCCTACATTCTCCCTTAAATTACTTCTAGTTTTTAAACCTTTTTTTAAAAACACACAACTATCTAATCCTTTTGTAAAGCTAAATTTTATGTACCAGGAATAGATGAATACATACACCCTAAGCTTGTACTTCTGCACAGCACAAGAAATGGTTTAATGACTTTTGTTGATGTGTTGCCATCACTCAGAAGTTGTGATTAGATCCTTCTGACTTAATAAAGAACAAATCAAGTAGTAATTTCAAGGTCTCAACACAATTAGAAAGACATGATTCCAAAGCCCCTGTGTGGGCAAACCAGGAAATCTGTCAACAGGGGGAAAAAAAAAAAATCACATGTATAATTTCTGAATCACATGAGATCTGGTAGGACTCTGGCTCTCCTCACTGCATTTCAATGTTTGTGTATGAATGCAGTATTTAATTACCTTTCTGAAAAGACATGCAGTCAATAATATAAAAAACAATATAAAAGTTCCCATTCCTTCCTATCTTCACCCACCTAACAATCCTTCTATTAAGAAAAATAAGTGGGATCAGATCACAATAGGACATTTTGAAAGGTGGTATTATTATTATTTATTATTATTATTATTATCCTCTTTAGTTAAGAAATTATGCCCAAAAGTACCTGTGCCATTTCCAAGTTCCTCAATACCGTGATATGGACAAACATCAGACTCTCACTATTCAACCACTCATTCACAGAAATCATTTAAATTCACCATGTCTTGAGAACTCTGCCATCCTACCAATCCCTAATCAGCACAAGGATCTATTTCATTACCGGACTGGAAACTCTCACAAAGATATATGCACACAGAGCAGACCCCTATTATAGCATATATGTTCACAAAGACAGCAGCAGATGTAACTGACCAGGCACTTAGGAATAAAGAGTATATGGGGCCAGGCGGGGTGGCGCACGCCTGTAATCCAAGTGACTTGGAAGGCTGAGTCAGGAGGATCGCGAGTTCAAAGCCAGCCTCAGCAACTTAGTGAGGCCCTTAGCAACTCAGTGAGACCCTGTCTCTAAATAAAATACAAAATAGGGCTGGGGATGTGGCTCAGTGGCCGAGTGTCCCTGAGTTCAATCCCTGGTTC
>JAJEJO010004051.1:57232-122282 GCA_020662805.1 Glaucomys volans | reverse complement strand
TTATTATTTTTATTTTTTGGTACTGGGGATTGAACCCAGGGGCACTCCAGCCCTATTTTGTATTTTATTTAGAGACAGGGTCTCACTGAGTTGCTTAGGGCCTCACTAAGTTGTTGAGGCTGGCTTTGAACTCTCGATCCTCCTGTCTCAGCCTCCCAAGTGCTGGGATTACAGGCGTGCGCTATAAGGAGATATTTTTAAAGCAAGGGTTTGAAGTGCTAAAAATCTGAATCCAGGTTCCAGTGAGATTAGATACGCAAATCCTCTTCCAGATATTGCTTCCTTACTTGTCAAATGGTGATAATACCTGCCTCACAGGGTCTTAGGAGAATTAAAAAGGGTGACAATCTATGGTGTCTGATACACAGTGAACAAAAACTGTATGGCAGCCACTGGGTTTGTAGTTCAATGAACACCTGCTGAGGGGAGAGATCATTTTCCCTTCTAAAATTATTCCTAAACCTCTCTCTTTCTCTAGCCCTCCGCTCAATGAACAGGTTCAACTCAAAATAGTAACAACACTAACCAATCCTCCACATACCTGAAATTTAACTTCCTTCCATATACTTTCCTAACACTGTTTTAAGGAATGATTCCCTAACTGTTCTGACATACTTGCAGCATTAAAAAAAAATGAATCATTTTCTCTTCCTAAAATTCTCATCCCACTGAGTTCTTCAAGGCCATTGTCTCCTGATTTCCCTCCAACAGCAGGCTTCAAGGCTCTGCTTCCTCCTATACTCCTCCTACCACAAAGTTCAATTCTTCAGTGTTGCTGTTCCCAGGATTCAATGCTCTCAACAGCACATGGGCTCCCTAAGTTTTCTACTCAACTTCCAAACTTCCCTTTCTACACAGTGACCACTGTACATTCCCAAACTCAAGGACCCCTCCTGACCTTGAAGTGGAGGCATCCAACCAACCCTGTCCAGTTCTAATGAGGTATGCCACAGGTGCCATCAAAACCTCCCCCCCACTTCTTCAAAACCCTTTACACGTGAGCGCACACACACACACAACCTGCTCTCCTGTGTCCCAGGTTAATGTTCCACAACCTGCCACTAACCCCAAATTGAGAGTTATTCTTTATTCTTTTCCTTTCCCTTAACTCCTTTAAAATGCCTCAATATCTTGGTTCCTCCTGTCTACTTTGGTTTGTTTTCACATTTTTAAAAAATCATTTTTGCCTAAAGTAGCCTCCTAAGTCCCTCTCTATACTCTATTCTCTTAGACACACACATCCTCTCCTCCCAACCCCCTCAGAGTGCAGAACTCTGTGTGAGTTGGCCTCTAGTCCTTGTCTATTGTTCTGACATCATTTTCTATCCTAAAATCCAATGACACCGAACACTTGCAGGTCCCAGCACCTGCCCTGCTCACTCAGGTCCTGTTCAGTCTGACTCTGCCTGAAAATTCTTCCATCACCCTGTGGTATCTGGCTTCTTAGGCTTAAAACTTGGATCCAGTGCCATGTTGTCCACAAGATCCCATGATAAATATGAGAGTGATGCCACTATGTTGTCATGTTTTACCTGTGTATGCCATGAGCTACCGAGTGCCTAAGCCCCCTCTGGGAAGGAACTCTGTCTATGGAATAGAGCTCAGTGACTGACATTTGCACTCTTACATGATTATTTATGGGATGACTGACTGAACAAATGAGAAAGCTATGTTGACAGAAAAGGCTTTCAGTTCCTGTTTTTTTTTTCATCATAACTGGTGTCCTCTATTTTTTTTCCTTTCCTGTTTATTTTGTCCTAATCCAAACTTCTCAACAGTCTTCATTCATACTTTTTTACTTAGCTTAAGAATTTAACAATAATACAAAGCTTAAAACAGAAAATAGTCATACCCTGATTACTCCTCCCTTCTCCTGATTCACTCTCCCCAAAGGTAATCATTTGATCTTCAGCTGTTCCCCTCAGGTTCCTCCCAACATATTCTAAGTTAGTTAGCTTTTTTATTTGTTCAATTTTTAAAACATTCTATTGGTTTCTTCCTATAGAATGGAAGTCAGAAAATATTTTTATAAAAGGCCAGATGCTAAATATTTTAGGTTTTGCAAGCCATATTGTCTCAATTGCAACTACAGATACCTACCCCACTTACTGATGAGGGATGCCTGAAACTGTAGAGAGTACCCCAAATGTACGATGTTTTTTTCCTATACATACATATTTTTGCCCCTGGTACGGTGAACTGATCTCAGGGGCACTCGACCACTGAGCCACATCCACAGCCCTATTTTGTGTGTGCCACAGCACATGGCCCTATACTTACACATCTGTGATGAAGTTTAATTTATAAATTAGGCATAGTAAGAGATTAATAACAATACTAAAATAATAACTCTTATTCTGTAACAGAAGTTATGTGAATGTGCTCTTTTTTCCCCTCAAAAAATAGCTTAATGTACTTTTACCTTTTCATTAAGAGAAAAGGAAGAATTTAATGGATTCTCTTTGGCATAGTGCCAGCATCACTACTCCTGAGCTTTGGGGCTGCTGTTAGGTAAAATACAGGTTACTTGAACACAAGCACTGTGATACCACCACAGTCAATTTGATAACCAAACAGCTACTATGTGACAGATGGACAGGTGTATACAGTATACACAGCACAGATACACTGGAAAAGGAGATAATTTACATCTCCTGGAAGGAAGGAAGAGGTCAGTGCAAGATTTCATCATGCTACTCAGACTGGCATACAAATGAAAATTCATGGGGGTGGGGGGTGTTTTGGATTTTTTGTTTTGGGGATGTTGGGGATTGAACACAGGGCCTCAGACATGCTAGACGAGTTCTACCACTGAGCTATTATTGTACTCAGTTCTGCAACAGTGTGAAGGCAGTCACAGTGTGCAAACAAGTGGATATAACTGTGTTTCAACAGAACTTCCTAAAAATAGGAAAGATGAAGTGTTATTTTTCTAATACTACTATTGTTATTAAATCAATATTTAATTCACAGCTAAGCTATAAACTACAATGCTAAAACTTTGTGATTTTTCCCCTAAAGATAATTGTTACCTCATTTTAAGATTAAATTTGCTTTCCATGAATCACTAACTTATACCAAAATGCTAGTCTAAAACCTTAAAATGTAAATAAATAAATAAATAAACCACCTTAAAATGCATCTCAATCTAAGTTCCATTTTCTCTTGTGGTTCAATATATCTGGGGTCCTCCTTAGACATCATTCTCTCCAACCTGCTTCAAAACCACCTTCCTGAGCTCCTCCTCTCCATCTTCCTGGGGACTCACCCATCCCCCTCTCCCAAGGGTAGGCTTATAGGTTTCTGTTCTCTAGGTTTACACTAACCCTAATGTCCAGTAACTTTCTAGGAAATGTCTGAATGAGAGGTAAGTTTTTGGGACCTTCATGACTGAAAATGTTTCTGTTCTACCTTGACGGTAGCAAATCACAGGCTGGAAGTCAATTTCTCCTTGGAATTTTGAGAGTACAACAGCTCCATTGTCCTGCTTCTTCTACCACCTCTGTTGAAGAATCTGAGTCATTCTGATTCCTGATCATTTACAGGTGACAACAGAAAGTCTCTGGGATCATCCTTTCACAATGATGTGCCTCGGAGCTTTTTCATCCATGATTTGGGATACCTAGTGGATACTCTCACAATCTGGAAAGGAAGACCTTTCAGCTCTGAAAGATTTGCTTGTATTATTTCTTCACAACTCCTTCTCTATTGTTTTCTTTTAATGGAACTCCTGTCACTGTATTTGAATGATGGACGTTTCAGGTTGGATTCTAATCCCACCCTCCTCACCTGGATCTCTTCATATTTTACTTTCCGGGAAGTTTCCTCAACTTTATCTTCCAACCTTTTCCTTTTCTCTCTCTCTCCCTCTCTCCTTCCCTCCCCCACTTTGTATGGCTAACATACTTTCAACACTCAATAATACTTTTTTGTACTCTGATGTTTGTTTGTTTGTGTTTGTTTACTGGTACTGGGGATTGAACCCAGGGGTGCTTCACCACTGAGCTACACTCCCAGTCCTTTTTTTTTTTTTAATTTTTTACTTTAAGACAGGGTCTCCCAAGTTGCTTAGGGCCTCACTAAGTTGCAGAGGCTGGCCTCAAACTTGTGATCCTCCTAGTCTCATAAGCCACCCAGCCTGATGTTTTATTTTTATGGTCTCCTAAGTTCATGTCAACTAACCAACAACAGAAGGGCATTCATATGACAAATGATCACTCCTTCCTTTCAAAGATAGTCCTACGATTTAGTGGAAACATTTCTGTACAATTAGAATGTTCAAAGTGACAATCTCCTATGTACTCAACCTCTGGATAAGAAATCATATTTTGCATTAAAGGTGGCACAGTACCAAAACACTTCGAAGGATTTTTTTAAAAACTATGGATTTTAAAATCTATGGATTCTTTTAGACACTTGACAGTTTTCTTTAGAAGACATGACAATCTGTACATCAGATCTGTGAAAAATTATAACTTGGACAGACAAAGTCTATACAGGTAAATCTTTGATTTTCTTCACTACAGGTTGGAGATAACATAACTTAAACTTATGACTACAGATCAACAAGTATTCGTGTCTATAAAACTGAAAAGGAGCCATGAGGGCAAGGACCACATCTATTGACTGCTTTTGTACATCTAATACTAGTACTGGTGAATTAATAAATATATTAACACTACACATGGATTTATCAAAAGTGGGTCAAAAGAAAAGGATCATACCAGTGCAAGGGAAGCATATGAGGCTGGAACTAAAGTCTATCTTCCCAAGACTAGTAGTGTAGAGGAAAGGGACAAGGGAGAAGGAGGGAAAGGGGAAACACTGGCCAAATTATATTTTTATATATTTTTATAATTATTAAATTGTGTGCATATATGTACACATATATGTAACAACGAATTATAATACACCAATAAAAATATGGAAAATAAAATAAAACCCACCTTCCCCTCAAATCTAGGTGCCTAATTTAAAATATTATAATATTTTAAGTATTATAGTGAGAAGACAAGTATTATGAGAAGGCACTAGTGTTATCATCACTTTTCTTTGCTGGCTAGGAAGAAAGCATTATCACTACTAACAGGAACTTAAGACTATTCTTTGATTTTTTTTTTTTTTAATTTTTTTTTTTTTCAGTTCTGGGGTTTTAACCCAGGGCCTTGTTCTTACAAGGCAAACACTCTACCAACTGAGTTATATCCCCAACCCTCAAGACTATTCTTAAAAAAAAAAAAAAGTCTTCTAAATATTCAATGTATTAGAATAAAACCTTTTTTACCCTACATGTGGGTAATGTGAGCCAAAAGGCAAGTCAAGAGTAATGAGTTCAATCCCTGCCTGTGAGAGAACATAGTCAGAAGTAAGGATAACAGCACCCTTCCAGTAAGGCTAATCATAAACTCTTGTTACTGGGCCAAGAATATTAGAAAGTCCACTGAGTTTCTCCAGCATGGCCCCTGTCTGCTAAATCACAAGACTTTTACTAACTGGATGAATCTCTTCTGATTATTTAATTACTATCAACTTTAACTAAGGTCCTTTGTTGCTATAATTCCCTACTACAATCTGATGTACCTGAGATGATTCAAAGGTGTAAACTAAGGAAAGCACTCCATGTCTAGAAACATTTCCACAATGTTGCACTCATAGAATCAGAAGCAAATCTGATCTTTGGAGTCACAGGGCCAAATGCTTTAATCACTTTAATTTTAATGAAATACACTTTCACAATACAGAGGATAAATTTCAATTTCGAATCCCAGTTCATTTCTTCAGTCAGAGAAAAACATTTCTTATTTCTAATCTGGTGATAAAAATCACCTTGCTTAATTAGACTCACTACTAAGGGAAGACTCAAGTGGTCAGACACTTCCAGAACTATCAGAGATCACACTGTAAGGTAAAACCTGACTGTACCTTCCTGTTGTTCTTAGACCCTCTGCCATAATCTCAACTGATGAAGATCAGGAATGAACAGATTTGTGAGCACAGGATTGAAGAACCAATCTCCTGACACCCAAGCCCACTCTGGGCTCAGAACATTCAAGTTCCTATGTTTGGTAAGACAAAAGGTTTTACAGATGACACTCTACAATTCAGTCCCAGGAGGCCTCACCAGCAACACAAGACCTTTGACTCATTACACTTTACTGCCTTTCATAGCAGAACAGTAACCCTGTAGACTAGGAGTGAAGACAGCTCTGTTTTGAACACAAGAGCTGCGTGATCTGGGCAATTTATTCAATTTCCTTAGGTCTTAGTTTCTTTGGAGAATGAGTACCAAAAAAAAAAAAAATCGTATCAGGCTGCTGCATGGGTTTAAAAAAGTTATTCTGTTAACATCAAAATGATAAGCCATCATACTAGGGCACCAAAAATGACTTTGAAGATATCTTCTCTTCATGTTTGCAAAGAAAGCACAAAAAGATATAAAGATATAAAAACCTGTAAAAAGCTTTTGGAGATATTTTAAAAACATAGTTACAAAAAGGAACAAACTACTGATATATGAAACAGATGAATCTCAAATGCATTATGCTAAGAGAAAGAAGCCAAAATGAAAGACTATATACTGAGTGGTTTCATTTATATGACATTCTGGAGACAAAAACTAAGTCATGACTATAAGGACAGAAATCCAAAATATTCTGAGAAAATTGGTAGGGGGGGGGCAGCGCAGGGTAAAAAACCACAACAAAAAAAGTAAGACCACATGGCACATAAAGGAAGGCTGTGGGAGAGGATGGTTTTAATCCATGGATAGATTGAATAGGAAGTGATTAAAACAGCTTAATAAAACCATCATCCAAGAAGACCTCAAAGCACATTCCAGACAAGATGGATGGACCCTTCGGATAATAGTACATAAAGGGAACACAGTATTTTATACAAATAATTCATATGATAAATACAAATATTTACCAGATATAACTAAGTATTCCTGTTCATTAACACTCGTAAAGCTTTCTATTTTTATTCTGAATTGTTAAAAATTATTTTGGAGCAATTTATGCTAAAGAACAAAATCCACCTGATAGCTATCCAAGACAGAAGGAAACAAAGTAAACATGTTAGCAGAATCCTAACACAGACAATGATCAGCAGAGACAAGTTCTTACTGGGAATAACAAGAAAATAAAAATCACAGGTTGGCTGGTCAAGCCCCACACTCATTATTCTACAGGAAAAGAACAGTTAGTCCAATAGCCAACCAATCTACAATCTGAAAATGTCTTCTCAACTAAATCTGGGGAATTCCTAGCACTAATAAGATAAGCCTGCCCCCTATTTCAAAAACTCTGCTATATAAATAAGTCAAATTTTAAAAAATCAAAATTTTCCCAGTTACGTTTTTTTGTTTAGACAACAGATTCTAAATCTGACACAAATTTCCTTCATTTGTGTTTTGTGGATGAAATCCTAAAACTTACTTCCACAGCCTATATTAAATTGATTCTGCAAACCCAGGAGGATGCTGCACCCTGACAGATTCAACAGTTCTTTCAGCCTCCCATAAACTCAATTCTGGCACCTTCTGTACTTTCCTTAGGGCCTAAGAAATTTTGTTTAATAGAAGTTGAAAAGGGTTAAGTTCTGGATTATTAAAGGATGAGAAAGAATTCTTAATTCTCTCTCACCCCCAACTCCTCCTTTCCTGAAAACTAAAAGGGGAGTACTGAGATCATAACACAAGATGCTACATGATCACATGGAAAAAGTTCTTGCAAAAGCAGACAGCTCTGGGACAAGAGTGAGGTGTGTGGCTGGCAACAGGAACCTCCTGCTAAACAGACAATAAAATGCTCTCTGGTTCTCCAAGTTTGGTTGCTTTACATTGAAAGCAGAAACCACAAACAATACACAAAATACTTGAGGCCATGGCTTTTTTCTTGGGAAGGGGGATTGGGGGGTTTACTGGGGATTGAACCCAGAGGTGCTTAACCACTGAGCCACACCCCAGCCCTTTTTAAGAAAAAAAAAATATTTTATTTAGAGGCAGGGTCTTGCTGAGTTGCTTAGGGCCTCACTAAGTTAATGAGGCTGGCTTTGCTCCTCCTGCCTCAACCTCCCAAGTCACCAGGTCACTGCCTCTTTAGGCAACTGTCCAACTCTATCCTTACCCAGTATCCTGGGGATCTAACCTAGGGCCTCACCACTGCACCACATCCCCAGCCCTAAGCAAATTCAAACCAATTCACTAATTTCGGTTAACACCATCCTGCATTATGTATAATCTATTTAATTTGCCTACAAATTGGTATAGACTGATCACCTATTTTAAATTCATATTATATTAGCAGAAATAGCACTGTTATAACTACTGATTTCAAACACCCAATTACTTGCCTAGATGTAACACTTGGCAAGTTTTCAGATGAACACAGAGCACTATTTTAGGGGAACTGGTCTGAGGTGTGACAGAATTCATGCCCAGAATGAGGGAGAGAACCAGAGAAGAGCCTAACTCACAGATCAAAAGACAACCATTCTAAAATAGAAACTCAATACATATCACCTCCTGCTCATATTACATTGTATTTATATTACCTGTTCCAATGGTTCCTTTCATCATCAGACCAAGCACTGAGAACCAGTTGAAGTGGCATGATTTAAGATGTTTCTAAACAGAAATGATCAGTTTTGCAGGACAGCTAATTTCCAAATGACCACTCTGGAATACATGTGTAGAATCCCATTCCTATCTTCAACCACTGGCACCCTTTCCTCAAGATGCTGAATTTGAAAATGAACTCTTTATGGTCGTATAAGTCCAGGTTAGTAATAAAATGAAGGAAATAAAAGTCAGGAAACTCTCATTAGGCTGGATACATAAAAGCTCCATAGAATTCTCAAGGAGTTGGTGACAAAAGTGGGTGTCACAAACAAATGATGAAGGCTGCCTCAAAGAAAAGAATATGAAATAATAACATGGACTAAAGGGCTGCATCAGATTCACCTCTGGAGCCCAACACCTAGGATAGGTCAAGGATACACGAGCACACCTATATTGGTGGGGTATGCGCATGGATGGAACTTAAAATGGAGGCCCACAGGTTAGTTTCACTGCTCATACTATCTCCTTTTCTCTACACCCAAATAACTTACAGGCCAAAAAATTATAAGAAAACAATTATTGTATGGAAACCATTCTAGTTTCTCAGCCTTCTGTGTTATGTGTAGAGGGTAATCTCCACACTGGCCAAATGGTCTCTAACCATACCATCAGACATCTGAACCTCAAAAATAACCTCATACCCTTTATATTTTGATATATTAAGTTTTGTATACAAAAGAGAGTAATTCCAACTCTACTACTATTATTCCCACTAATTTGGTTTAGCAACTGAGTTTTTTGTTTATTTGTTTTTGTATTGGGGATTGAACCCAGGGGCACTTAACTACTGAGCCACATTCCCAGCCCTTTATTATATTTTTATTTTGAGACAGGGTTTCACTAAGCTGCTGAGGCTGGTTTTGAACTTGCAATCCTCCTGCCTCGGCCTCCTGAACTGCTGGGATTGCAAGCATGCACAACTGAGATATAAACAGCTGGCTCCACTTTAAAATTCACTCTAGAGCTAGGAGCAGTCAGTCATGTGAACCAAGTCTCAATTACTTAGGAGGCTGAGGCAAGAGGATTGGTAGAGTGCAGTAGTTTGAATCCAGAATGGGCAACACAGTAAGACTTCATCTCATTAATTAATTAATTAATCCACCCTGAATTCTATTCACAGTGCAATGCCAGAGTTTCTAAGCAACCTTTGCAATGTGATTTCTCTCTGGATTCTATATCCATACCCTGAATCTAAGAGCAACCAACTTCAAGGATTCCTAAGATTCTATCCCCAGAATTAAATACTTCTGAACAAATCAAAGTGCGAAGCTGCTTCTACTTGTAGCTTTTAAAAGCCGTATGTAGAGTCTTTCCTATCCTTACCAGTTCCTTAACTAAAGCTTCCAGTTTCCATTATCAATAACTCTTCTATAGGGAGGTACTGTGGGTTTCCAAATCTCTTAGGAAAACAGGGAACTCTGGTGATCTGTCAGCTGCCACATGAAGAAGGTTATACCATGACAAGGATAATGCTTACAGAGAAAAGCAGTGATATTTCATGTAGACTAAGAGCACGGAGTGATCTGGGAGGCCATAAAAAAGTTTTGAAATTGCTATTCAATGATTTGATAAGAAGAATGATGGCAAAAGTAAGTAACAACTGCTATAGAGAGGACCTTAGCAATTTGATCCCCAAATAAAAGTAATCTGGCAATTAATATTTTTGTTGAATGAATTATCTCCCTTTTTTGGACATAGGTTAGACAACTCTCTAATAATTTTAAAACAAAACTGGGCCAGGAGTGGTGGTGCACGCCTGTAATCCAAGCGACTCAAGAGGCTGAGGAAGGAGGATCACGAGTTCAAAGCCAGTCTCAGCAACTTAGCGAGGCCCTAAGCAACTCAGTGAGACCTTGTCTCTAAATAAAATACAAAATAGGGCTGGGAATGTGGCTCAGTGGCCGAGTGCCCCTGAGTTCAATCCCCAGTTCAAAATAAATAAATAAAAATAAATAAAACAAAACTGGGTGCAGTGGTGCACACTTGTGGTCCTAATGACTCAAGAGGTCAAAGCAGGAGGATTCTAAGTACAATGCCACCCTGGGCAACTTAGCAAGACTGTCTCAAAAATAAAATAAAATAAAATGAGCTGGGGATGTAATTCAGAAGTACATTTGTCCAATCCCTGGTGCCGTTAATAAAAAATAAATAAAGGGTGAAATGTCCTGGATTTTTGTGTTTTTCCTATTTAGATTTGGGCTTGCTTTTAAGCTTTTGCTTTAAATGTGCCACATTTTAACTTTTATTAAAGTGTAATAAACATGTAAAAGTACAGGTCTTCACACACTGCACACAGCTGTATAAACAGTATCCAGATCTAGAAACAGAAAATCTACTCTCCTTTCTAGCCACCACTATTTTTCCCAAGTAATCACTAGAATGACACTAATGGTATAAATTGGTTTTGCCCATGCCTGTACCTTGTAAAAGTGGAATTAAGATAGTAATACTCTTGCATCCAGCTGCTGTGACAGTTACAATTTATTTCCTCTAAACTCCAAACACTCTTCAGCACCTGCTCTGTGACAACGGACTGGACTCTGGTATTTCTCCTTAACAGAGTATGATGCATGTGTAGTCAGTAGAGGGAGCTGGAGGGATACTGCAGAAGGAAGGGAGCTTCTCTTTCTGGTTCAAGTGCTGTGCTTTTAATTGTCCTCGCTCTTGTTCCATGGTCACCAGTGAAATATTTGAGTATCTCTGCTGGTGCTCTGTCCCAGTCACATACCTAAGGCACACAGTTCTTCAGCAATCACAAGCTTCAATCTGGGCCTGATAACCATCTTCCTGTGATCTTCCACACAGACACTAGGGACTCCAGGTCTCACAACAGCATCCTGGCTGTTTCTGCTTCACATTCCAGGACTGTTTTCCTGCAGCCCTCTCCACATGGACACCATCTACTCCAGGTACTGGGACTACAGTGGCATACCAACTTCCTCTGCATGCCTGCCCACCAATTTGGTTCATTTGGACCCTGAGAGGTTGTTTCTCGTGGCCTTCCCAATGTGAAAACTGCATGCTCCAGGCCTTGTCCTCCCTCTGTATGCCACCCACCAGCCTCAGTCTGCCTTACCCAGAAAGTTGTTTCCTGCTTGCCCAGCTACTGTGGACTATCTCTAGGCGACCTAGAGAACTCTGACACCCAGTAGGTAATAACCACAATTTTTCCAATGGAATGTGAACCCCAGCACTGGGAAGATGCCTCCTATCCCATTTAGAGTATAAATAATTTTCTGAAGTTATCTAACCTTAAATGGCAGAGCCGAGATATGAAGCAGGACAGTGCAATTCTAAAGTGAAAGATCTTTCGCTACCAATATGGATGAGATTAAAGAAACGTCACCAGAGAAACTTAGACACGTCACACTTGCTACTGTATCCTATTACCTAGAATCATGTCTGCCATTAGAAGGTGCTCTCCATAAATATGAGTTGAACGAACGAAGATCCTATCATTGGAACAATCGCTATATGCAACCTAAATTCTCAAGTTCACTGCTTCTTAACGAATACTATGCATGTTACATAACCCCAAGTGGGAAATTATGATAGTGTACATTTCTTTCTTAAAACATTTAAAACCTAGACTAAGGGAAAAGGAGGAGCTAAATTCTAAGTTTCAAACTAGGAAAAAAATAAAAGTGACACAATTATCTGTGACTCAAGAAAGGGAATGAAGACACATAATCTGGTAAGAAAGAAAAGACCAATAAGCAAAATAGCTGGAGAACAATGCAAAAAGAAACAAAACAAAAACACCAAGACCTAAGCCTAAAAACCACAAAGAGTCATACAAGTTAAAAGACTTTATCAATGAAAGTTTGGATAAATTTATTCCCGAAGCATACTAGACAAACAACAATTGGAAGTGAAGACACAGAAGGCCTGGGAGCTCACTCTACTGTTCACCATTTTAGCAGAGGCTTTCTGACTATAAACCAGCTACAGAAATCAGCTCAGGTGAGGGCTAGAGTAGCAGGCAGTTCCATCAACAGTTCCATCAGCAGCCTCAGGCCCTGTAGACCACAGAGAAAAGGGACAAGAATGGGTTCCAGATCAATATAAGCACATGGGTAAAAGAAAGGACCCCAACACTCAGTGTTCAGATAAATGAAAGTCTGCAGTGCCCTCAGGCAAGCAAATGTTATTTTAACTACTGCTACAATTGGGAGGGAGAGAAAGCAGAGAAAAGGGAAGGAGAGAGGGAGAATAGGGAAAGAGACACTACTGAAAATTTAAATTTTGTGTACTTCTGTTATTGTTCAATAAAAAGTTTAGCAAAGGAAAAAGATAAACTAGATTGTTTCTGATTTTCAAAGATGATTTGGAAGCTTTAAATTGTCCACATGGGTCCTCCCTCAACTTGGGGATAATTAAATCATCCCTACCTGCTTCTCCTCTAGGATAAATACATCGTTTCTAACCTCTCCAACTCAGATATTATTTATATATTTTCCATTCTCCCCTGAACCTTCTACCTTCTGTATTCTCCTTAACTTGCAAAGTCTAAGATGAACAAAGATATTGTATCATGTATCAACCCTTCTAATACACTATCAGGTAGTATTAACCCTTATAAAAATCCACTGGAAACCAAGTCAGATCTTACGGGTGAAACCCGAAAGGCAGTCTCACTAAGAAGTCGGGAACAAGGGGCTGGGTTGTGAATCAGTGATAGAGTGCTTGCCTAGCACGCCTGAGGCACTGGGTTCCATCCTCAGCACCACATAGAAAAGTAAACATAAAACAAAGGTACTGTGTCCATCCATAAATAAAAATATTTTTGAAAAATGTCAGGAACAAAACAAAGATTGCTTGGACACTCTGGAGACAATGGAAAAAGATTATGAGATATGTAAACTAGGAAGAAAATGCATAATTATTATTCATGACATAACTGCTTATTTTGTAAGAAACTAAACTTAAATTACCTGAAAAACCCTAAGAATCAAGAAATAAATTTTAACAGACGATCCATACAAAATATATTTATGCAAATCTCAGTAATTTGTGAAAAGAAATCTGAAGCTTTCTTCATGTATGTTCCTGCTGTGGTGTTTGCATCATGCAGAGCCAGGGAAACCAACTCCACTCCTCTGGCTGTGACTGCCTCCTCAAGGGACTGGTCCCAAGGCACAGGTCCACTTATACAGGCCAGACTTGAGAGGCCAACCTGCAGTAGTTTGGCACTACACTGGGATTAACCCCATCAGAAAAAAAAATTTCATACAAGTGCAATTCATGTTTAACTTGTCTTCATTTACACACCTAGAACTGTGCTAATATATGACCAGTATAACATCCATCTTGAATTTCTACTATATCAAATCCAACCATTTCTCAAGACTCTCTCCTTTTATGACTTACCTGATATCTGAGGAGCTAGTCACCTTTTTCAGCAACCAACATGGTAAGATAGATGGTCACCAATAAAACAAAAGAACTATTTCTTCACTGATTTTTTTTAGAGGCTTTTTCAAAATTTCAATAACACATTTTATTTAACTTAATGTACCCAAAATATTGTCATTTCAACCCATAATCTGTATAAAAAGCTATTAATGAGGTATTTTGTATGCTTTTTCTCTGGTGTGAAGTCTAAAATTTGATTCTTATTTTATCTTCCAGCATATTTCAAACCCAGATGAACCCCATTTCCAATGCTTGATAGCCACACGTGACTGGTAGCTACTACTATACTGGGATAGCACAGTTCTAAGTGACAGCATAACTGTTAAGCTGATGGTACATGGGAGTCAAGTTGAAATTTGATTTATGTTAGAATTATGAAAAACAAGACATCTGAGATTGAGAGGCCCTGGTGAAGGGTGAAGAGCACAAACTCAGGCCCAGCCAGCCTCCCGACGAAACAGCTGGGAGATCTCAAACAAGCTATTTCATCTCTCGTGGTTCGTGGTTTCCATAGTAAAAACATAAGAATATTAGTGTCTTCCTTATAATGACTGTTTTGAGGATTGGAAATGCTTATCTGTATGAGGTACTTAGGAAAGTGGCATCTAGTATTTAAGTTTTACTACTGTTATTATTTCTAGTACAACCCACGAAGGTAGCCATGGTGTGGTGGCAAAACCTCTAGGTTTGTCTGTTAGAAGATCCATGTTTGAGACCACCTTCTTCTGTTGATCACTTTGTGTTTTAACATTTCTGAGCCTCAGTTGAACACCTTCTATCTCCTAGGACATTGTTCTGAATGGACAGGTAAGAACATGTATATCATAATTACCATTTTGGGGAATCTTCATTATGGTGGTATAATACATATAAGTACTATCTTGCTTCATCTTCACAACTTTTTGAGGTGTTTTTAATCCCATTTTATATTTGAGGAAGGTAAACCTCCGCTGGTTACAGGTTACAGTGCTAGAATTTGAACACAGAGTGTCTGACTCCGAAGTGCCTGTATAGTGCTATGTGCTAAAAAAAAAAAAAGAGTTTATTAAAAAAAAAAAAAAAAAAAAAAACACTTTATAAAGTTCCTTTCCTAAAGATTTTGCTCTAAATCTAATTCTATGATCCCAGTACCTAAAACTATATACCAAGGGAAAAAACAATCTGGGAAATTATTCATTCCGCAAAAACAGTAATATGTTCCCTGTTTTGTTGAGCTCTTTTGCTAAATGAATAAGTTGGTTTTATTTTTTAATATACAAGAAAGATAAATTCATTTTGTCCTCACGCAAAACTTACTTAGAAGGAAGGTTCCACAGAAATCAGGAAGATGATTCAGGAAATCTGCTTCTATCAGAAGGCACAAACATCTTTACTAAAACATGTCTATTAGGTACTTGAAGAAATTCTATGTGGGGAACATTTAACCCTGCCATGGTACCCTGCAATACTGATTACCAAAACTATATACAGCAACAATATTTGAATCTATAAATGGAATAAGTAATAAAAAGAAATATGCTGTCTTCAGGCCAATCCCTACCACCACATTGCAAGAATCAACCACTTGAAGCTTTTCTTACAAAATTCACCACTGGAACACACAGTGGCACTTCCAACAGACTGAAAAACACTAGACATTTCCATCTCCTTCAGCTTCATCCTCAGGCAGCTTCCTCACCTTCCCCTATAAGGCTTATATCCCTATTAATGACATCTGCTCAAACCATCAGATTTAATACAACATGCAGATTCTTGAAATCAACTCATTTTCTAATCCACACAGATTAACCTTTTATCAGACCAATACAAAATAAGCACAATTCAAACATAAAAACATAGAGACAGGCATACCTTCTTTGTGAAAGAACACTCCCACTCAAATTATTCACTACCCACCTGCATTAACATTCCACAGAAACAAATACATTCACTAAGATTAAAACAGAATGAGGAGTGGTAAAAGAGGGGAGGAGGATCGTTTAACAGTTTGTGTGACAGCAGAGATAAAGACAGGAACAAGAGAGTCTCTATAGGATCTTCTGACTGTTGGGTCCAGAATCAGAGACTTGTGACTGATATTATAATTCGGAGAATTTGAAGAATTGTTTTTATGGTACTAAAATACTAGCAATAGGCTGTTTCAAAAATTGTGTACCAGGGGCTGGGGATATATCAGCTCAGTTGGTAGAGTGCTTGGATCTCAAGAGCAGGGCCGTGGGTTCAATCCCCAGCACCACAAAAAAAAAAAAAAAAAAGTGTACCTAAGTTCTATGTGGGTGGCTGCTTGGAGAGGAAACAGCTTTAACTTTAAGGCAAATGGGATCCAAAGTGCAGAGGGCATCCTAAGTGAAAATGACTGCAACCCAAGCTGTCTGCCAGGTTCCTCTGGACCCTTCCACCTACACTGATCTACCGGGTTTTCCCTACCCCAGATGAGAATACCAGATTCCTGGGGTTGTTATTGCTCTATCTACTGGAAGTTAGGTAATTCAAAGGTCTGAGGGGGGTTTCTGTGTGTACCTGTCTATGGGTATATACTACCAAACAATATGTATTCATATACATTATTTATGTACGTGTTAATATAAATAAGCTTATTCTCCAAGGCCAGTAATCTACTCTTCCCCTCTTTTAGAGCACACTTCTACAAAACTGTCTAGGTCCAAATCCTAGCCCTTGCTATTAATCAACTCTATGACCAAGACAAATCAGTTCATCTACCTATCTCAGTTTCCTCATCTCAGAAACATGAATCTAATTCCAAATCTGTTCCCATGAAACCTTTTAAACAAAACTCATTTGAAAACAACAGAGGCATTTAATTTAGCTAAACGCAACTTTCCAACATTCTTTTACCTCCTTTACTAAGCATAATCAGAGAAAAAAGTACTTTGCATAAATAAATTTTCCAGACTCCTTAGACTTTCCTCATAGTTTAAAAAAAATTTTTAATCACAGATTTTCATTTCATTTTAAACAAGTCTCTCAGACTTCAAAGAATGTAGTAATAGTGAAATAAATTATTTGGGCAACAATCACCACACCAATAAATGTTCAATTCAAACCATCAGGTGAAAGACAAGACAGATCTGGAGCTCTGCAGATTGTCAAAATGTCACCCATGAATTATGCTGGTCAATGGGTGTACAATGTACAACCTATGAATTTTAAAAATAGTGCATGACTATAAAAATAGTCATGCCTCAAAATTTACCTGTTTACAAATAACGAGGGAGCAGAGAATAATGTATGATGTGATACAGGATATGACCAGCAAAATCCAGAATTGGGGAAGGGGAATAATATAGTTTTCTCAACAAATAATAAATGGCATGATGTCCAAAAACAGAAGGGGAATGAATTTTATAGATTAAAAGAGACTGAAGAGTGGTATCAATCAAATGTATTATGTGGACCTTATTTGGACCTGATTTGGATATGCACGCTAATATTGTATTATCTTCTGTACTTTTGCGTTACCTGAAATTTTCTAAAATGCAAAATAAATGTTTAAAAGTTAAGGGGAAAAAAGGGATAAGAATTTAAAACCAATCCTAAGTCTGGTCACCATCCAAGAGGCAAGAAAAACTGCAGAAAGCCCACATACGTAATACAACATAGAAATAGAGGCTTGGGCAGGCTTCCTTTGTCAGCAAAAATCCTCTCTATCACATTCCTATGGAGGAGTGCTTTCCATTAAGCCGTGTTCTATTACCAAGGTGTAAGCAAGATGTTTTGATAAAAATTGAACTCTTCCAGCCTCTATGCAGAGAAATGTTATTCAAGGAATTCAAATATGAAAACATGTATTTTTAAATGGAATATATGCATTTCTAAGTCTTCAGCAGTTTGTCTTAGCACTTTTCAAGTTTCTCCAACTTTCATGTAAGTAAATAGATAAATTGAAGAAATAATCTTTAGTACAATTCTTTTTAATTATTATGGTTTTAAATTTTTTTTTTTTTTTTTTTTTGTACCAGGGATTGAACCCAGGGTGGCTTGGTCTCTGAGCCACATCCCCAGCCCTTTTTGGATTTTATTTAGAGACAGGGTCTCACTGAGTTTCTTAGGGTCTTGCTAAATAGATGAGGCTGTTTTTGAACTCACGATCCTTCCGTGTCAGCCTCCCAAGCTGCTGGGATTACAGGCGTGCACCACTGCACCAGGCAAAATCACTGTGGTTTTCAAAAGTATGTTTAAATCAATCTCTTCCAATTCCACTGCTCCCCAAAATTTAGTTGAGGCTAATATCATCTCCTATGTGTCCATGGAGTTAAAACATTAATTGATTATATCGCAGATTTGCAGGTCAAATATATTACCTATTTTCTTTAAACACTTCACATAGTAACAGTCTATTGCATTTGCAGAAGAAGTACTGTTCAAATGTCATAACTACTAATCTAATAAAGGGGATCAATAATATAGGCACCAAAGAATATCTCCTTTTTAATCTGTAACCGTTTTGTATCCCTCCTTATTAGGTATGGAAAATAATGAGTCCAAAATACAGCACCTTGTCGGCCTTAACAATATTTGCCCAGCAGCTGTCTGCCAAATAAGTTGAGTAACGTTCACCATGCTTTCCTTACCTTTCTGTGACTCCTACTCTGCTGTAAATATCTTGAACATGATTTGGTCAATAGTGGAAGTAAAAAAGAAGAGACACTACAAGAACAAACAATAATAAATGATGCCCGAAGGCAAGGATGAATGTAGTTTAACATATAATTGAAAATAAACTGTGAGATAAAGTACATTTAGTTGTACGGACAGCTAATCTGGGAAACCCATTTCTCTATTGATCTTATTTTTCTGGGAACAGGGTAGACTGTTCTTAGGGCAAGAGAGAAAACATTATTGCCAGCAAGGAAAAAAATTAATTAGCTCAGATCCCTCTCTGCTGTTAATATCCCAAGCAAATGTGTTACTTCCTTAATTAACATGGAAATAGTTATATTTATCCACACTAAGATAGATGGTGTTCAGATATTAAGTCCTCCTACTCAAAGAACTTAGCTTCTAAGAACTTAATACTGAATGTAACTTTCTAACATTCACTGTTACTTAAAACTAAGAAGATAAAACACAGAAAACGTTATCTCATTTTTTCCTTAATCGTCATCATAACATCACAAGATACTATTGTGGCTCCCACTGCACAGGTGACTAAATTGAAGGACAAGAAGGTTAATGAACTTGTTTAAAGAAAACAGAACTATTAAGCAGCTTAGTCAGGATTCAAATCCATGCAGTCTGGTTGCAGAGTCTGCCCCACAACATATGCTTTTCATTATGGAATAATACCACCATCATCACCATTCGAAAGTTTTTTAAGGAGAAAACAGAAAAAGTAAAGTTATTAGTAACTTATTCTAAAAATTCATTAGTATCATTAAATCTGGTGAAGAAATATTTGATGAGCAGCTACTATGTGCTCAGCATTATGCTAAAGGACACTTCAGAGATGATAGCTGTCCTCTCTTAAAACTTTACTGCCAAAGTAGGGAGACAAACATACATATAAAAATAGGAGAGAGGACATGTCTTCTCTCTAAGCTATTTCCTCATAAATTCACCCATGGGTAGCCCTCACTTCTCACTTCAGTGCCTCATGCATGCCAGGCAAGTACTCTACCACTGAACAACATTCCCAGCAACCCCCCCCCACAGGGTATTTTTTGGATACATCATGATTGAGTGGGGGGTTGGGCAGGGAGACAATCAACTTCTCACATACTGGCAGGGGGAGGGGCAGTGTGGACCTCTAAGGAAGAATTGTTAAATAAAATCTCAATTCAATTCTAATAATAAAAAATTACACCTAAAAGATAATTTAAAGACCTAGATATCCAAATATGAATAAGATACTGTACCTACTTTTAAGCAATCACAGTGCAGTGGTTGCCCATGCCTGCAATCCCAGCAACTCAGGAGGCTGAGGCAGGAGGATCGCCAGGTTTGAGGCCAGCCTGGGAAACTTAGTGGTAAAGTACCCTGGATTCAATCCCCAGTACTGCCAATAAAGAAAAGAAAGAAACCAAAATATAGTAAGAAAGATAAACCTGCTCAAACTCCATTTGATATCAGAGATGATAAAACTAAGGAAGAGTTTCAGATATAGTAGGAGTAGCTAAAAGGGGGAAGTTCTTCATAAGGTAACTCTTAAGGATGTTAGAAAAGCAAAATATAGAAATGTGAAATTTTATAACTGAATAGTAAATTTATGTTCTAAGTCCTATTAACTAGTCCTGAGGGAGGTACTGAGGAAAGAACTTAACCAAAATATACTGTTAATACTGTCTGTATGCACAAACATGTAAAAATGAATCCCACTGTTAGGTATAACCACAATGCACCAATAAAAAGAAAATCAAGTACTGAGTACTCTATACGCATAAATCTGACCCACTCCCCCTGGAGTGGAAAAAAAACCCAAAACAAAAACAAAACTCCGTCACTAAGCCTAAATCCCAGCTACTTTCAGGTGCTGAAGCATAAGGATTGTAAATTCATATCCAGTCTGCCTGGGCAATTTAGCAAGACCCTGTCTCAAAATGTAAGTTTTTCAAAGGGCTAGTTAGGCATGTACTTCAATAGAGAACACTCACCCAATATGTGCAAGGCTCTGTTCCTCCCCTGTACTTCAAACCAAACCAAAAAACAACAAAAGCCTTACCACTAACTTAATAGCAGTAGTCTCAACATCAATATTTAATATCCATCTCAGTCCCAATGTCCAGCAGTTGATCAAATATTGTAAGACATATTAAAAAGCAAAAGGAGGGAAAGATGAGAGATGACCCAGATGTTGTAAATATCAGACAGGGAATTTCAAATAACAATGATTAATATGTTAACAAATTTAGTAGACAATATGTAAGAACAGATGGAAAGCTTCAACAGAAAGACAAAATATGTAAAAAAGGACCAAATGAAAATGACATAATTTTTCTTAGAGATGAAAATTTCTTTGATAGACTCTTAAGAACATAACCGTTAGGGGAAAAAAAGTGTCAATGAACTTGAAGATAGGTCATCAGAAACCCCAAAATGAAATACAAAGAGAAAAAAGGAGCAGAGGTTGGGAGGCACATAGAACACTGAAGAGCTGTAGGATGATCAAATGCTATCATGTACATGTAACTGTAGTCCTGAAGGGAGAAGGAAGAGAGGGAACACAAAATCAGAAACAATGTCTGGGGGGAAGCCGGGAGAGGATGAGTGCTCTCCAAAAATCATAAAACCACAGATCAGAGAGTCTCAGAGAACCCTACAGAATAAATAAAAAAATAAACCAACAGCACACAAATATGTAGAATACAGAACACACCCCTAGTCCCTGCTGCTTGGGAGGCCAAGGCAGGAAGAACACCAATTCAAAGTCAGCCTCCACAACCTAAGTGAGACCCTGTCATAAAGTAAAAAATAAAAAGGGTTGTGATAGAGCTCAGTGGTACAAAGCTTGCCTACCATGCATGAGCCCCTAGGTTAGATCCCAGTATCTCTCTATCTCTATCTCTATCTCTATCTCTATCTCTATCTCTATCTATCTCTATCTCTATCTCTCTCTATCTCTCTCTATCTCTCTCTCTCTCTCTCTCTCTCACCCCTAGATGCTTCATTATTAACTGCTAAAAATAAAAATGAAGAAGGAAATCTCAAAAGCAGTCAGAGAGGAAAACATTCCCCTATGAGGAAGAAAATAAAATTAAAAATTCAGCAAACTACTGGCCATAGTTTCTATAATCCAAGAGACAATGCAGTGCCATTTATAAAGTATATGAATAAAAAAATGAAAAAAAAGAAACACCTAATAATGCAGAATTCTACAGTTGGCAGAAATATCTTTTAAAAAATGAAGGCCAAATGATTTATCAGACCAAAAATGCTGAGGAAATTCAGTATCAGCACATCTGCCCTCCAAGACATGGTAAAGAGAGTTCTTTAAGTAGAATGATAACAGACAAAAATGAGGATCTATATGAAGTGAAGAGCTCCAGAAATGGCCAAAATAGAAGTAATGTAAAAGATCTCTTTCCATGACCATTCTAAAACACAACTATCTACACAGTACCAGTGCATTGCAGAGTTTATAAAAAATAAAATGGGTAATAATAATATCATACAAGAAGGAAAGGAAAAATCACAAGTTAATTATGTCATTAGGATCTTACACTGCATATGCAACTAGAATAATATGTGAACTCAGGTTGTGGTGTATGTTGTAAACCCAAAGACAACCACTGATTTTCTTTTTTAAAGAAGTATAACTAATACACCAATAATAGAGATAAAATGGAAATTTTCAAGACATTCTACCTAAAAGCAAGAATAAAGTGGAAAGGGGAAATGGGTGAGATTAAATGTGAATGGTCTAAACATTCTGATAAAAAGGCAGAGATCATCACAATACCCAGTTGTATGCTTTCTACAAGAAATGCACTTTGAACACTAGAGCACTTGCCTAGCCACGTGTGAGGCACTGGATTTGGTCCTTAGCACCACATAAAAATAAATAAAATAAAGCCATGCTGTCCATGTATAACTACAAAAAATAAAGAAAAAAAAAAAGAAGATACACAACCCTTAATATGTATGCAACTGACAAAAGAGCTTCATTCCAATGCAAATGAAGCAAAAACTGACCAAAAGAAACATACATATTCTAAGTATTGCTGTAGACTCAACATTCCTCTTTTAAGGTAACCCATAAAGCAAGGAGGAGGGAACTGTAAGAATATAAAACATATAAATAACACTATTAACCTACTAGACCTAATTAACATTATAGAAAATTCCACTCTACAAGAGCAGAATATACCATGTTTTCAAGTGTACATGGAACAATGACCAATATAGCCTAAGTATCTTGGCCATAAAACAGATTTCAACAAATGTAAAAGGACTGAAACTATACTAAAGAATATTCTCTTACTACAAAGGAATTAAATTTGAAATTAAAAAAAATGGAAAATCCATAAATGTGTGAATAAAACTTCTCAACACATGCATCAAAATGGAAAGTAACAAGGGAAATTAGAAAATATTTTTAATTGAGTGATAATCATAACACGACATATGAAAATTTATGGAATGCAACTCAAGCAGTATTTAGAGAAGTTTATAGCATTAAAGGCTGATATTAGAAAAGTTACCAAGTAAGCCTCATTGAAGAAACTATACACAGAGGCCAAATTAAACCCAAAACAAGTAGACAAAATCATGAAGAACAAAAAATTCAACAAAATTGAGAACAGAAAAATGGTAGAGAAAAATTAGTAAGTCTTATTTTGGGGGAAAAAAAATCAATGAAATGGATAAACTTTTTGGCAAAATGATGGAGGGGAAACAATGAGGAAAGACATAAATTACCAAACCAAGATTAAAAGGATAATAGAGAATTAACAGCTTTATGTCTATAAATCTGAAGTTAGATGAATTAAATTCTTGACACAAGTTACTAAACCTTACTCAAGAAGAAATAAAGAATCTGAACAGTCTTGTACCTATTTGAAAATGGTGAATTTATAGTTAAAAGCCTTCATACAAAGAAAAACAAGGCCCAGATGGCCTAACTGGAGAATTTTACCAAATATTTAAGGAAGAAATAATGTCAGTTTTACAAAAACTCTTCTTAAAGACAGAAAAGGGAAGAACACTTCTTACCTCATATTATGAGCCCAGCACTACTGACACCAAACCTAATAAAGGCAATATAAGAAACCACAGACCAAAGAAAGATTGGGGGAAAAAAAAAAAAAAAAAAAACCACCACCACCACCACCAAACTCTAACTTAACAAAACACTAGCAAACTGAATATAGTAATATGTAACAACAACACATCAGATCAAGTGAGAATTATATCCTGGGAATATATAATCTTCAAAAATCTATCAATGGCTGGGGATATAGCTCAGTTGGTAGAGTGCCTGCCTTGCATGCCCAAGGGTTCAATCCCCAGCACCACAAATTAAAAAAAAAAAAACTATCAATGTAATTTACCATATCAACAGACTGTAGGGGGAAAAAAAAACCTTATGATCATTTCAATAGATAAAAATAACTGACAAAATTCAACATTCATTTGTGATTAAAAAAACTCTCAGCAAACTAGGAAAAGAGAACTTCCTCAACCTGATAAGAGGAATTGACAAGAAGACCTACAGATAATTAATTGGAATTATTCTCCCCCACATTCAGGAACAAAGGAAGAATGTTTAAACTTGACATCATACTGAGAGGTCTTAGCCAGTGCAATAAGCCAAGAAAAAGAAATTGAAGGCATAAAGATTCAAGGGTTTTAAGCTGGGCATGGTGGCGCACGCCTGTAATCCCAGCACTTGGGAGGCTGAGGCAGGAGGATTGCGAGTTCAAAGCCAGCCTCATCAACTTAGTGAGGCCCTAAGCAACTCAACAAGACCCTGTCTCTAAATAAAATACAAAATAGGGCCGGGGATGTGGCTCAGTGGTGGAGTGCGCCTGAGTTCAATCCCCAGTACCAAAAAAAAAAAAGAAGCGTTTTATAAAAGGATTATTTACACCTGACGTAACTATCAATATAGAAATTACAAAGAATCTACAAAAAAGAACTTCTAGAACTAGTCAATTAGTTTAATAAGATCTCAGGACATAAAATCAATATATAAAAAATCAAATTTATTTCTGTATACTAAGAATAAACAATCACAAATTTATTTTTTTTTAAATCTTCACTTACAATAGTATCTAAAATACATTCGAAATGTATTTAGAGACGATTCTAACTAAACACAATTTTAAATTGACAGCCTCTTGTCTTATACAAAAATGCTATGGAATAGCTTAAGTACCTAAATCTTTAGAATAAGCTGACTTATTCTAGATTCTTTGGTAGGTTTTAGTTTTGGAAACAACCAGAGAGCCTTAAAGATGAGTCAGCTTTCCTTTCTACAGAAGGTCTCCTCTCTCACATTTTCCCTTCAAAAAAGTTCGTTCTTGGAATTTATGCCATAAGGTTAGTATTTTAGAACTAGAGAACAGAAAAATAGAATGTAGCCAGAAAAGTAAAACCTTGCAACAAAAGCAAAGTTTAAAGCATCCCCTCTGGTGAGGAAGGAAATGATCTGCCTGGAAACTGACAAGAGTTAATACTCTACTCATGGAACATATAATGATGACATTTAACACTGTCCAAGTATGTCAATCACAAAGTTTCCACATATTCATGGAATCTCTTAATAAGGCAGTCCCAGGTAATCACCACAACTTCCTCCTCTCAACACACCCCTAGCTACACCTAAATGAATAAGATGGGCACCTTTAAGCAGTCAATGTCTAAACAGGCCAACAACCAAGGATACGCTATTTCTTGAGGTCAAAAACAAAAACAAAAAACAACTGTTGTTTCTCAACTTTGAATGAGCCATGTGGGGTCCTGAACATGGAAAAGCTAAGAGGGAGCATGTGTAAGCAAGCATTAGACAAAAAGTAGAGGAGAGAGCTGGGGATATAGCTCAGTTGGTAGAGTGCTTGTCTCACAAGCACAAGGCCCTGGGTTCAATCCCCTGCACTGCAAAAAAACAAACAAACAAACACAACAACAACAAGAAACAAAAGTAGAGGAGAGCAAAAGGTAGGATAAGGAAACCAGTGGGTGGAAAAAAAGGGTGGGGTTGAGACACAGGGAGTTTTATAAATGGCAAAATGCTAAAAAACCATCAGAGAAAACCTGCTTACTGAAGCCCTTGGACCTGCCTTGGATCCAGCAGGATGATTGTATCAATCATCTTCTACCACAATAATGCTAAAAAACATAGAACAAAATCACAATAGCATACAAAAACAATTTTACTTCCACTCAGGCATATGAGTTGCGTTGGTGCTGCTTCAAGCTATAGGTCTGCTGGACCAGCTGTGCTCTGTGACCTCAAGCTGAGACTCAGGCTGAAGAGGCTTATCGCTACTTTTCTTCTCATGGTATTGGCAAAGAACTAGAGAAAAGGCCTACTGGCACAAGCACAACACCACAAACCTCTGTTCTCATCTTGTCTACTAACATCCCACTGGGTCAGAGCAAGTCAAAATCAAGAGGCAGGGACATAATTCTATCTACCATGAAGTTATAGCAGAGTATGGATGCAGGAAACTATTCCAGGAGGGTGAAGAATAGGGACCAATGGTTCAGTCTACTACACCACTTTCTAAGTGCAACTAAAAGAATCTAACTGATCAGTTGGTAGAGTGCCTGCCTCCCAAGCAAAAGGTCCTGGGTTCGTTTTAATCCCCGGCCCCCCCCCAAAAAAAAACAATCTAACTGAAACACAGGGATTAAAACATGCTACACTAGCCCTCACTTCCTAATGCAATGTTTTCTATGGACTCCCATTTCTCCTTTCTCCCCTGAAAAGGCAAGATACTGTCTGAATTATTTTGTTGAAATACACCTAAGTGAAAGGAGTACAGGGAAGGATGCTTGAGGCCAGGAGACACATCTAGAAAATATGGTAGCAACCACTCAAGGATTTTCACAGATAGAAGGTGTCAATAAGATAGCACACCACTCTGAGAGGCACAAAGAATTTCATATCAGCTCCTATGAGTCCAAGGGTCACAGTTTCCCCATATCCAAAAGCTTATGAGCATTCTCAGCACCTTTATGGTAAAAACAAAACCACACTTTTCTAGAGCAAAATTCTTTGCCTAGTTAAAAAAAAAAAAAAAAAATCATGATCCATGCTGGTGGGGGGCATGAAGTTAAATCTAAGTGTTGAGTAGAGCAAAATGGATGAAAACAAAATAGAACAATTTAAGATTAGATCATTTGCTGGACAGAGAATGTTTACTGCCTTAAATAGACTGTTGAGAAAGAGACTTGTTTCTTCAGAAAGTAGAATTCCAGACTATGACTCGTTTCAAATAATGAACTTACTCCTTTCTAAAGAATTAGCAATGATTCAGTAGTATCTGTTAAAGAACCTCATTCTTCAATGAATTGTCAACCAAGCTAAAGACAGCACAATTACGCGTATAAATATAAAGAAAAATCAGAGGTATCCTCAGCTGCAGCTCAAAGGTGTCAAAATGCTTACTTCCATCCCAGATTATCCTAGCAAAATCTAATTTATGGTCAACTAGGCAACAACTAAGAAAAGGAACACAAAAGCAATGGAACAGCACTGGCAGTGACAGAGATGCAGCATGAAAACCCCTTGGCATGCTGTGGCTTCCTAGGATTCCCTGATTAACATTAGGCTGGGCACAATGTGTGGGTGTGAGCTAACACATCTTATTAAACTCTGCATGAATTCTCAGAGCCTAGAAGTTTTAAGGTTCTAATTCTAGAATAGAATTTTGTAACAGCAACCTTAGGACAAACTCCATTAAACAGAAAAAACAAAGGTTTCTAGTTTCAGATACCTAAAACAAGCATTACCTGCCACCAGAGAATTCCAGGCAGATAAAAACAATAGCAAACCACCGGGCGTGGTGGCGCACGCCTGTAATCCAAGCAACTTGGGAGGCTGAGTCAGGAGGATCGCAAGTTCAAAGCCAGCGTCAGCAACTTAGCGAGGCCCTACGCAACTCAGTGAGACGCTGTCTCTAAATAAAATACAAAATAGGGCTGGGGATGTGGCTCAGTGGCCAAGTGTCCCTGAGTTCAATCCCTGGTTCAAAAAAAAAAAAAAAACAATAGCAATTCCTCCAAAATTCATCTTAACAAATTTCCCTGTTTCTCCAATTAAAACAGTTTAAGAAGTAACTGTATAAGAAGCATTTTTGTAAAGATGAAAGAAAAAGCCCCATCCACCACCTTCTTTGTGACAACTACAACTGAAAAAAAAAATACTATAAAACCTTCCACTGAAAACAATTTCTTGCTCCCAATGAGGAGGAAGATTGAGTTGGTTTGATTTAAAAACCACGCTCTGGTATTCAAATGTTTTGATAAGGAGAATGTCAAGGCTGTTTAATGCTGCCGAAAGAAAAGGGTTTCAATGGCAAAAGAGAAGAATGTGGTGTGTTTGGCACTCAAATTGATCACTAAGTAGAATGAACAAACAAAAGTTATGAGATACAGTTTTCAAGATGGTGGAATAGAGGAGGTCGCTTTCCTAGCTGCTCCATGGTGTGAAACCAAGAAAGCAGATAGGCAACTTCTCTGCAAGGTGGGTGAACAAATAAAAGGTGGGCGGCACTTTACTGGAATTTAAAGCTGGACATTTAAAGCAGATTGGGACTCAGGAGTTGGATATAATCAATAAGGAAGAAATCCCCGGAGGCACAGGCCAAAAGCACCCAGCCAAAGCGGTCCATCTTCAAGCAAAGTGGAGGAATAAAGGAATTAAAGGAACCCTCATTAGTAGGAGGCTTGAGGTGTCTGTGGGTACAGAGCATTCGGAGATCAAGGACATTGCCTGACAAAACTGAGAGGCCCGCTGCACAATGTCCATCTCTCCAGGTGCCATCTCTCCAGGTGGCGTTCCAAGGACAAAGGAAGGAACCAATTTGCAGCCTTGGTGCAGGGGGCCAGCAGCTGAGGGAGCCGTTTCCTGGCAAACCCAAGTTTGGCTCAAAAATACCCAGTAAACACACACTGCATGACACAAAGTGTGCTTAAGTGAGCAGGAAAAAAACAAAATGTGGACAGAGGTTTACATAGGGGACAAATGGTTGTGGAAACCCATCAAGCTCTACAATCTAGCCTCTTGCAGGACCAGCTGGGAGAGAGACACCTTGCTGGGAATTCAGAAGGGTGGGGCGGGAGAGATTGTTGGAGACTGAACCCAACACCAGGAAACCGGGGTCCACAGGTGACAAAGGAGACTAGGAACTGGCTACCCCACCAAAGAAGTGGAACCCAGGGGAAATCCTTAGGGTACAGTCTTCCAGTGTGGACAAAAAATTACTGGGCACTGGAGTTGCGCTGATTTAAAATCTTCAGACCAACTGGCATCCAGTGGAGAGCCTGGAGCCCACCTAAGCCTACACCCTGCCTCCAGGAAATCAAAAACAGGAGGTTTACAGGACCCAAAATATACACAATTACAACAGCTAGGCATTACCTCTCTCACTCCAGCAATCCAGGAAAGTGAAGCATTACACTCTAGACAACCCCACCTAAAACTGCTGAGAAGAGAAAATGAAAATCTTTTGAACTCCCAGGGAAAGAATTCTTTAACTTTTCATCCAGGTATTTTTCTTTTTTTTAAATTCCTTTTTCTGTTTAATTGTGACCTTAATTGGCACATGAACATTTATGCATATTCATATTTGTTTTTCTCATTTCTAGCACTTCTAAAGCCAGTTATTTTTCATGGATTATTTTTTGAGGAGTAGAATGTTCGGTACATTTGAGCTTTGTTTTGTATTCTTTTATTTTTATTTTTTAACTTTTAAAAAAATTTTACTATTTTTACGTTTTCTTCTTACGTGTTTCCCTTGATTCTCTTTCTTGTTTTATCTGCTAACAGCCAATCCCTACTGTTCTTTCACCCTTTAATTTTTTGCTTCTATCTTCTCTCCTCCTCTCTCATAATCATCACATCCTATATCACTCTGTTCTCTTCCTGTCCATCATTTGAAATTGCAAACCCTTTTGCAAATTTGCTGTTTTTATTGTAGGCAATTACTGATCATATCATTTGTTTATGGTTATAATTAACATTGTAGACGTTATACTAGGAACTATTTGGTTTAATGCTGTATATTGTTTGCATTGATTGTTGTTATTACTTATCTCCCCCTAAACAGTGAGGTACTGGAAACCTTCAGGGACACTGAAAACCTTCACAGGGTAGAAACTACTGCCTTGGATCCACACTGTTAGATGGGTAGACACACAAACAACATGAAAAAGCAAGGGAACAAATTACCCCAAACAAACCAAAAACAGACTCCATCAACACCACAGTGGAAGAAATGTCAGAGATGGAGTTTAGAATGTACATATGCTGATCTGTGAGATTAAGGACAATATAAGGAGTGAAATCAGAGAGAAAATACAGAAAGTGAAAGATCACTTCAATAGAGACAAGAAATATGAGATAACCTGAAAAAAAACAAATTTAAGATTTATTGGTATAGATGAAGGCTTGGAGATAAAAACAAAAGGAGTGCACATCTTTTCAATGAAATAATATCAGAAAATTTCCTGAACCTGAAGAATGAAATTGAAAAATCAAAAACAGGAGGTTTACAGGACCCAAAATATACACAATTACAACAGCCAGGCACAGTGGTGCACGCCTGTAATCCCAGCACTTGAGACGCTGAGACAGGAGAATTGCAAGTTCAAAACCAGCCTGAGCAACTTAGTGAGGCCCCAAGCAACTCAGTGAGATCCTGTCTCTAAATAAAATACAAAATAGGGCTGGGGATGTGGCCCAGTGGTTGAGTGCCCCTGGGTTCAATCCCCAGTACCAAAAATAAATAAATAAATAAATAATTACAACAGACCCACACCAAGGCACATTATTATTAAAATTCCTAAAATTCAGAATAAGGGTAGAATTTTAAAGGCTGCCAGGAAAAAAAGGTAACATTTGGAGGGAAACCAATCTGGATTGTAGCTGATCTCTCAACCCAGACCCTCCAAGCTAAGAGGTCTTGAAGTAATGGATGGATGGATCTGAAAGAAAATGGATGCCAGCCAAGAATACTATGTCCAGCAAAATTAAGCTTCAGAATTGATGATGAAATAAAAACTTTTATTCTCTGATAAAAGTTTAAAAGAATTCACAACTAGAAAACCTGCATTGAACATACTCAATAAGATATTTCATGAAGAAAAATTGAAAAATAAAAGTAAAAACCAATAAAGGGAGGGACTACACTAAAAGAACAGTGAATCATGGTGAAACTAATTCAAATTAAAAATTGGAAAAAAATCAAAATAGCAAGGAAAAATATCATATCTCAATAAAAACACTGAATGTAAATGGCCTAAAGTCATCAATCAAAAGACATGGACTGGATTTGAAAACAAGGCCCAACAAAATGCTGCCTCTAAGAGACTCATCTCATAGGCAAAGACATCTACAGACTGAAGGTAAAAGGCTGTGGGGAAAAAAACATACCATTCACATGGATCTCATAAACAAGCAGGGATTTCTATCCTCATATCATATTTGGACTTCAAGCCAAAGTTTATCAGAAGAGACAAAGAAGGACATTTCATACTGCTTATGGGAATTATACATCAACAAGACATAACAATAGTAAGCATTTATGCCCCAAACAATGGAGCATCTACATACATCAAACACACCCTTCTCAATTTCAAGAGGCAAACAGATCACAATACAATAATACTGGGTGACTTTAACACAGCTCTCTCACCACTGGATAGAGCCTCCAAACAAAGACTAAATAAAGAAGCTACAGAACTAAAAACTACAATTAGTAATTTAGACTTAACTGACATATATAGAATATTTCATTCATCAAGAACTGAACACACTTTTCTTTTCAGCAGCACATGGATCCTTCTCTAAAACAGACCACATCTTAGGCCACAAAGCAACTCTTAGCAAATGCAAAAAATATACAGATAATACCTTGCATCCTATCAGTTTATAATGGAATGAAATTAGAAATCAATCATAAAACAAAAAATAGAAGTATTCTAACACCTGGAGAGTCAATACTACATTATTAAATGACAAAAGGATAGCAGAAAAAATCAGGAATGAAATAAAAAATGCTTAGCGGTAAATGAGAATAGTGATAGAAAACATCAAAATCTCTGGGACACTATGAAGACGGTGTTAAAAGGAAAGTTCACTGCACTGAGTGCACTCATTAAAAGAATAGAACAAATAACCTAACATTATATCTCAAAGCCCTAGAAAAAGAAGAACAAATCAACACCAAAACAGAAGACAGGAAATAATTACTATCAGAGCTGAAATCAATGAACTTGAAACAAAAGAAACAATCAAAAAACATCAACGAATAAAAGTTAATTCTTTGAAAAAGTCAGTAAAATTGATAAACCCTTAGCCAAGCTAACAAAGAAAGAGAGAAAACTCAAATTATTAAAATTTGTGATTAAAAAGGAAATATCACAACAGACACTACTGAAATACAGATGATAATCAGAACCTATTTTAAAAATGTATACACTAATAAAACAGAAAATCTTGAAGACATTGACAAATTTCTAGAGACATGACGTACCCAAATTATATCAGGAGGACATAGAAAATTTAAATAGATCAATTTCAAGCAATGAAATTGAAGACACCATCAAAAGCCGAACAAAAAAGAAAAACCCCAGTCCAGACAGATTCTCAGCTGAGTTCTTAACAGACCCTCAAAGACGAGCTAACACCAATCCTTCTCAAATTATTCCATGAAATTGAAAAGGAGGAGGGGGTTGGGGATATAGCTCAGTTGGTAGAGTGCCTGCTTTGCAAGCACAAGGCCCTGGGTTCAATCCCCAGCACTGCAAAAAAAAAAAAGAAAGAAAGAAAGAAAGAAAGAAAGAAAAAAAAAGAAAAGGAGGGAATCAGTCCAAACTCATTCTATGATGCTAATACCACCCTGATACCAAAACCAGACAAAGACACATCAAGAAAAGAAAATTTCAGTCCAATATCCCTGATGCATAGATCCAAAAATTCTTAATATTGGCAAATTGCAAGATAGTTCTCCATGATCAAATAGGGTTCATCCAGGGATGCAAGGTTGGTTCAACATATGGAAATCAATAAACGTAATTCATCACATCAATACTCTTGAAAACAAGAATGACATGATTACCTTAATAGATGCAGAAAAAGCAGTTGACAAAAGACAGTATCCATTCATGTTCAAAACACTAGAAAAACTAGGGATAGCAGGAACGTATCTCCACATTGTAAAAGCTATCTATGCTAAATCCAAGGCCAACATCATTCTAAATGGAGAAAAATTGAAAGCATTCCCTCTAAAAACTGGAATAAGACAAGGATGCCCTCTTTCACCACTTCTACTCAACAAAGTCCTGGAAACTCTAGCCAAAGCAATTAGACAAAAGAAAGAAATTAAAGGGATACAAATAGGAAAGGAAGAACTCAAACTACTCCTATTTGCTGACTACATGATTCTATATTTAGAATACCCAAAACAACTCCACCAGAACTTCTTGAATTTATAAACAAATTCAGCAAAGTAGCAGGATATAAAATTAACAACCATAAATCAATTGTGTTCCTATACAACAATGAGTCAACTGAAAGAGAAATTAGAAAAACTATCCCATTCACAATAGCGTCAAAGAAAATAAAATCAGTCTCACACAAGAAGTGAAAAACCTCTACAATGAAAAGTACAAAACTCTAAAGAAAGAAATTGAAGAAGACCTTAGAAGAGGAAAAGATCTCCCAAGTTCTTGGACAGGCAGAATTAATACTGTCAAAATGGCTATATTACCAAAAGCACTACACAGATTCAATGCAATTACTATTAAAGTTCTGATGAAGTTCTTCACAGAAACAGAAAAAGCAGTCATGAAATTCCTTTGGAAAAATTAGAGGCTCAGAATAGCCAAAGCAATCCTCAGTGAGAAAAGTGAAGTCGGAGGCATCACAATACCAGACCTTAATATACTACAGAGTTACAGTAACAAAACAACATGGTATTATCCCCAAAACAGACGTGAAATCCAATGGAACAGAATAGAAGACTCAGACAAACCCACATAAGTACGGTTATCTCATACCAGACAAAGAGGCCTCTTCAACAATTGGTGCTGTGAAAACTGGAAATCCATATGCAGCAGAATGAAATGAGAACCCCTATCTCTTACCCTGAACAAAAGTCAACTCAAAGTGGATCAAAAACCTAGGCATTAGACCAGAGACCCTGCACCTACTAGAAGAAAATGTAGACCCAGCTCTCCATCATGTTGGCTTAGGAACCAACTTTCTCAACAAGATTCCTAAAGGGCAAGTAGTAAAATCAAGAATCAATAAATGGGATAGTATCGAACAAAAAAGCTTCTTCACAGCAAAGAAAATAATCAAGAATGTAAAGAGAGAGCCTACAGAATGGGAGAAAAGTTTTGCCACCTGCACCTCAGATAGAGCATTAAACTCTAGGATAAAGAACTCAAAAAACAATCACCAAAAACCCCCAAATAACCCAATCAATAAATGGGCAAAGGAACTGAACAGGCACTTGGCAAAAGAAATATGAATGGTCAATACATGAAAAAATGTTCAACATCTCTAGTAATTACAGAAATGCAAATTAAAACTACAGTTAAAACGGCAATTATCAAGAATACAAATAACATAAATTAGGATGTGGGGAAAAAGATGCACTCATACACTGCTGGTGGGAAAGCAAATTGGTGCAACTGTTCTGGAAAGCTGTGTGGAGATTCCTTAGAAAATTTGGAATGGAATCACCATTTGACCAGTTATTCCACTCCTTGTCATCTACCCAAAGGACTTAAAATCAGCACACTACAGTGATGCAGCCACATCAATGTTCACAGCAGCTCAATTCACAATAGCTGAGCTATGGCCCCAACCTAGGTATCCTTCAACAGATGAATGGATAAAGAAAACATGGTGTATATATACACAATGGAATATTAGTCATAAAGAAGAATGAAATTATGGCATTTGCTGGTAAATGCATGGAACTGAATACTATCATGCTAAGTGAAATAACCAATCCCCCAAAAACTAAAGGCTCAATGTTCTGATATGCAGATGCTTCACAATAGGCAGGGAGGTAGTGGGTGGAGTTGAAGAGTGGGGAGTAGAGATTCACCAGATTGGACGGGCTGCAATGGGGAAAAGGGAAGAGGGATGGGAAAGACAGTAGAATGAATCAGACATAACTTTCCTATGTTCATACATGAATACACGACCAGTATAATTCCACACCACATACAATCACAAGAATGTAAAGCTATATACCATACATGTATGATACGTCAAAATACAGTCTGTCACGTACAACTAAAAGGAGAAAATTTTTAAAAAGAGAATTCGTGAAAATAAAGTTCTGAAAGATGGAATTAACTTCCTCGCGAGGCTCACCTGGCTCTTACACTTGAGACTCTTTTCTTCTTAGTCTCTACTGTTAATTTTCATTAGTTCTTGAAGAACCACAGAGTGTTAAGATGTATTATCAAAGCTCAAGGGTTCGTGTGCTCACAGACCTGAGCCACCATGAACTCAGAGATGATACCTGAAGAGCATGCCCAGCACCCACAAGGGTCACACAGACTTTGAACCACAACACTGCTATCTACTTGTCTTGCTGCTCTTTTAAAGCCTCTGTATTCTGGGGTAATAACCACCAACTTGTTAAGGCAGGCTCTGAAATGTAGGTGTTATGGGGCTACAGGTTCTGAAATTTAGGTATCCTCCCCCAAATTCCCAGATCGAAGTCCTAACCTTCTGTATCTCAGTATGTGGACTGTATCTGGAGACAGGATCTTTAAAGAAGTGATAAAGTTAAAATGAGGTTGTTAGAGCCAGTCCTAATCCAAAGTTATAAGAGGAGATGGGACACAGAAAAACAGGAAAGATCATGTGAGGACATGGCAAGAAATAACTTATCTATAGCTGAGAGATCACAGAAGAAAGCAATCCTACTGACAGGCATCTTGATCTTGAACTTCTAGCCACAAGAACTGGGAGAAATAAAGCTGTTTAAGCCATCCCATCTGTGGTATTTTGTATGGTAGCCCTAGTACACTAATACAAAGGAGAACACATTTCACTACAAAATCCCATGACCAAGAAGAGGTACTACATGTATATCCAGCCTTAGGGAATTTTTGATGGTTTCATGGTGTATCTCAAGTCATCTCATCTCAGTTACTGAGAAAAAATACATTTGTAATCAGCATCTCTATAGTTTAATCAACATATCTGTAATAAGCATCTATTGTTTGATCAAGTCTTCCACAATACCAATAGTAATGCACTATTGGACACGTTTCCTTTGCTGGAGCAATCACCAAGAGTTGCTCCCTTTTTCTGCCATCCCCATGGTAATATTTTCAGGACCATATGCTAGAGTGATCGTACCCCAGCTCCAGTGTAGAAGAAAATCAAACTTAAATACCAATGCTTTCCTCAAAATTTCTTCCCGAAGTGATATTTTTGGCATTCTGATAATTATAATCAATCTAAAATCAAAGTATCACTACTGTAGGTCTCTGAAGACAACACACAGCTTCACATCTCCACACCCAAGCATGAGCGATCACCCTCTGATCATCTGGAAAACTCCTAATAATACTTCAACAATCAGAAGAAACTTTCCCTCCTCCATACAATCTTTTGAAAACCATTTCAACCCTAAAAGTTGAATGATTCCTCATTATTGTAATTACTTGTGAAAGGATATGCCTCCTTCAATGGATTTAAAAAATTTTTTTTTTTGGAACCGGGGATTGAACTCAGGGACACTCGGCCACTGAGCCACTCCCCAGCCCTATTTTATTGTATTTTATTTAGAGACAGGGTCTCACTGAGTTACTTAGGGGCTCACTAAGTTGCTGAGGCTGGCTTTGAACTCGCGATCCTCCTGTCTCAGCCTCCCAAGTGCTGGGATTACAGGCGTGCACCACCACACCTGGCTGGATTTTAAGATTTTGATAACAGGATTTGTACTCATATTTCACTCGCAAATGCCCTTGCAGAGCCCCCAGTATATGGTACTTGTAAATGTACACTGAATAAATGAATGCCACCAGTAAATCCACACCAACTTCTATGGAGTGGCATAAATCAAGTTATTACACTCATCCAATCAAGTCTTCCACAATACCAACAGTAATGCACTGCTGGATCCTTTTTCCTTTGCTAGAGCGATCACCAAGATTTGTTGCCATTCTCTTCCTAGAATTTTAACTAATCAATGCTCCCCAACAATTTGATCCAACAACTTGAATGGATCTCACAAACAGTACATTTGCATGTACAAATATGTAACAACAAATCTCACCATTGTGTAAAACTATAATGTACCCATAAAAAATATGGGGGAAAAACCCAACATTTTGCATTATTCCATTTAAAGTTCAACAACAGGCAAAACTAATCTTTGGTGATAGAGTCAGAATAGTACTAAGGCAAGTGGGGTAAGGAACACAAGAGAACCTCATGGGGTCCTGGAATGTTTTTCTGTTGATCTGAGGGTGGTGGTTACACAGGTATGTACACATGTTAAGAGTTCATTGAGTGTGCTTGAGATTAGCACAATTTACAGGAATGAATGCTGTTTCAAAAATGTACATTCTATCTATGGTCCTCACCTACCCTACTCCCCACCGAAAGTCAGTAAACAGTGAACATCTGTCCTGACTGCCTAACCATTTTCAAGAAAGAGAAGCAAAATCTAGCCAAGCAATTACAATCAAAGACTTGGTTGGAGCTGGACTACAGGAAACACAATCATCCCCTCACACAAGCAAGACACTTGCTTCAGCCCAGAGTTGACTGTGCCTGAAGGGTCTACATAGGGAGCACTTCCCTCTCCTACAACTGGCCTGGTGGGAAACGATCCCTAGATACTCAGTCCTATTGCTAAGGCATATGATCCCAATGGCATTTCAAGATGGGAGGGGGGAGGATACGGAATTTTACAACTAGAAGCTCTTCCTACTACATTAAAAAATCTAGACACACTGGCAATAATATCAGAAGAAAGCCTCTTTCTGGAAATTTTAAATGTTCTGTGACTATTTACCTGCCTGGCAAACTCCTATTTAGCCTTCAAAACCCAATTCAGATGTTAACTCTTCTAGGAAGCTCTTCCTAAACTCCCCACCTGCCTCTATGTTCCTTTTACTGTTCTATTTACTTTGTTTCACTGAAATTTAAATACTTAGTCTTGTCTATTTCCTGGTGATCACATTTGTCGTCCCAACTTCAAGTGCATGGCAAGGTTCTTATGAATCATGCATGTGTCTGCTGAACTGACTTGCAACATGACTACCACTGGACATGCCTTACCATTCCAAGGCCCAACTCCAGATTCCCAAAATAAGTGGTATTTCCCAGATAAGGCACAGTCTGTACTCAAGAAGAGGGAGTGAAAAAAAAACTATAAATATTCTCTAGGACAATATTATTTTTAGTGTCGTGGTCACCAGTCTCTCAGAATGAACTTAGGGTGGTAAACTGGAGACTGAACGACTTAAGTGAAGATGACGGGATCTTCCATGTAAGTTAAAATCCCAAAGAGGTATGATGCAGCAGACATGGTCCCAGAAGCAGTCGGTTCACTTACTTCATTGCAGGTGTTCCTGAAAAACAAAGTCCCAGCATGAGAGGATCAGCCCAAATGTGTTGTGAGATTAAAGAAAAAGAAGCAGATAGACCTAGGATTGCACAAAGTGCAATTTATTGGGGGACTTACTGACAGAAGCATGGTCCTAGAGGTGGGCAGCAAGATCAGATGGATTGTGCTGGGGGTGTAGCTCAATGGTAGAGTGCTTGCCTAGCACCTGTGAGGCACTGGGTTGATCCTCAGCACCACATAAATAAAATAAAGGTATTGTGTCACACTGGGGAAAAAAAAAAAAACAGTTGGGTTGCAATTTGGGTTAGAAAGAGGGGTACATTTATGGATTAGGACAAAAGTGACTTCATTCTGGCTGCAACAGACCTGGTTTATTTTAAGGTAATATCAAAGAGTCAGGGGTATCCCTGGAGTCAGGGTCTGACTATGAAGCCCCACATATGACTCTAATGGTTTTACCTATTTATGGTTTTCTGGGAAACTATGCAGGAAACACCAGACAGGGTTAATTAAATGGCGATCATGGTGAGTATGATTCAAGACAGCTATAGTTGTGTCAAGCTGAATCCACATAAGAAGGTCTCCAATGACCTGCACTTATAAACCTGTAAGAACAAGTAATCAGTTGTGCACAGAGGCACATGCCTGTAATCCCAGCAACCCGGGAGGCTGAGGCAGGATGATTGCAAGACCAGCTTGGGTAACTTAGCAAGGCCCTGTCTCAAAATAAAAAAGACTGGGAATGTGGTCCTGTGGTTAAGCACTCCTGGGTTCAATCCTTGGTACCAAAAAAAAAAAAAAAAAAATCGTATGAGCATGAACAAATTATTTTACCTCCCTATGCCTCAGTCCCTCATCCATAAAATGGGGGTAATAACAGAACCTACAACTTCACACGTTAAAGGATTGAATGAGACATTAAATATAAAGTGCTCAGTCCCTGGCATACCATAAGTACTCAATAAACATTTGCACTAATTATTTTGTGCCTCTGGATGGAACGAAGATGTCTTGGTTTTACTTGGTCCTATCATATTCTTGCCCTTCCTGGCACTGGGCCACATCTACTCCACAGGGCTCTCCCCACAGGCTGCCCTGTTTGCACAGCTGATTCCTCCTCCATTCAGGGCTTCCCTCAGGCAATGGAAACACCCACCCAGCAAAGCTCCCCTCCTCTTCCATTAGTAACTTCTTGTTTCATTTCCCTGGTGCTCTCCCCTGTCAACAGATTAATGACAGCAAACTGATCAAATACACAGGTCCCTATGGTCACTCTAATACTCTTACAGGTAACTCCAGTTAAAAAATGAAAACTTCAAGAATTTCAGCCTTTGCTATCTAACATGAGATCAATCCCTCCCTCCATCCATCCCCTTCTCTCTCTCTCTCTCTCTCTTGCTTTCTCGCAGGGAGAAGGGGGGTTGCTTGCACTACAAGTGGCAATACAGAAGCTCATCTCACCTTCCTGTGAGACAAGCCCTTCAGCTGCCCATCAGAGAAGTTTTGCCCATGAGCTTAAAAAGCTCGCTACAGTACTGCCCTGCTACTAGTCCCCAGTCTTCATTCAACACCAGTAAGTAAAACTACCAGTCCACTCAAGTTTAAGGGCATTTACTGAAACACAGTCCCATACTATAGGAAGCACAATGCTCAAGTTAGGAGCCTGCTTTCCCCCTCTCTGGTAGACTAACTCTGGACCAGCTATGCCTCCACACGGCTTTTCCCACAGGCTGTCATGCTTCTCCAAGTTCGTGGGTCACAACTAGCATTTCTCTTCAAATTAAAAAATGTACAGAATAAAAACAGATAAGTTCCATGGTATGGAAACTGTATTTTAATAAAACTATTTTTAAAGACTACAGAATAAAAAACACAATTATCACAAATAATAAAAATAAATACCTAGCTTTGAAATCTCTGAATCAGTTATACAAACTCATATATATGTATGTATAATGGGAAGAACATAGTGTTTTTATTACTGTGCGCATGGTCACGCTTCTTTGTGGAAGGAGGCCTGCTCTGTTCCCAGACCTTCAAAGGCCTCTAGCTGAGGTTTAAACTGGCTTTCTCACTGGAGCAGTATTGCCCCACCAAAGGGAAATAGCTGTTCTTGGGGGAGGTTAAAGTATCTTGTTTATGTATAAGCAGACAAACATACAGCATATAAACAGATGCCCAATATATACAGTGTAAATTACATTTTCATGGGTAGGAGAGCACTAATGTTAAAAAAGAAAAGTCCTTGGCTGGGGATATAGACAGTTGGTAGAGGGCTTGCCTTGCATGCACAAGGCCCTGGGTTCAATTCCCAGCACCACAAAAAAAATAAAATAAAAAAGTTAAAAAAAATCCTTAAAGAATCAACAGTAAAGAGAAAGATCGGGTTAAAAGACTTTAGTTCATGAAGTCAACTTTGAAGATTTTGCACCTAGCTGAAACAGCATCTCATTCACCTATTTCCCTTTGTGTGTGTGTGTGCGCGCGCGCTCGTGTGTGCATGCATGAGCATCTATTTGCGTACATGCATGCTATTTGGGGGGGGGGGTGTCAGGGTGAGCAGGGACTACTGTAAAGGATGTAATCCTAATGTTCCTATTCCCCTGGCCAAACACCATCTCATTTTCACCACGTTCTTAAAAATATGCTAATAATATGCGCACGTTTACAGGAAAAGATGTTGAGTTCACTTTTGCACGTGGGACAGGTTGAGTGAAGCTGCCTACTGTGTGGCTGGAAATGAAGGTGTAGGTCACAGGAGAGGGTGCAGTCATCTAGATTTGAAACAACAGGTAAGAAGTCAACTCTAGAAGAGGTTTAAAACTAAGGACAGACGAACAAAAGGACATGGCTGAGGAATACTCAAAGGGGTACAGAGAGGTTTTTAATAGTGGAAAAAAATTAAAATCCCAAACTATATAATCAGTGGTCCTCAAGAAATAGCAGAAAGCTGCTGGGTGGTGGTGTATGCCTGTTATCGAGCGAGCAGCTCGGGAGGCCAAGGCAGGAGGATCACGAGTTCAAACCAGCCTCAGCAATGGAGGGTGCTAAGCAACTCAGTGAGACCCTGTCTCTAAATAAAATAGAAAAAAGGGTTGGGGATGTGGCTCAGTGGGTAAGTGCCCCTGAGTTCAATCCCTGGTACAGGAAGGAAGGAAGGAATGGAGGGAGGGAGGGAAGGAGAGCGGGGGGGGGGGGGTGGGGGGGGGGGGGGGGGGAAGAGCAGAAAACTCCTAACTTCCAATGTTCCGGATGAATTAACAGTTCTGAAAATTTGCTCCCAAAATCTCATTAATACTATAACATTGTCTTAACTGAAGCACTGGAGTGATCTAATAGTTTTAATCCTAGGATGGAAAATAACTGTCAGGACAAACCTCTCTTAGCCTCAGGAAGACATGAAAAAACAGGTGTGCACTGGATGTTCTACCTGAAAACTGCGGGCATCTTCTAAGGCTGACCCCAGGCCTCTGGTGGGGAGCATGGAAGGAGAAGTAGAGAAGGAGGACCAGGAAGCTGAGCCACATCATTCTCACAGTGTTTTCATTTTCACTTCAATTCCTGTGACTAATGAATCAAATTAACCAATACTGAAAGGTAAGGACGCATGGTAACTTGATTCAATGCAAACTACTTGACTGGATTCTAATAGGTGAATAAATGAATAAAAAAGAGTTATAAACATCTGGATGGGAAAAATTTAAACATTATGAGTAATATATTGTATTTATGTAGGAGAATGACTTTTAGCACAAATATGTAAAAGGAATGAAGTGTCTCAAATGGTACAGAGTAAAAAAAAAGTTGAGAAAGTAAAAAGCAAATCCGACTAAATGTTAATAACTATTGAATTGAGGTAAAGAGGAGATGGGCTAATTATTTATGGTACTATTCTATATGTATGATATTTTTCAAGATACAAAATGGGCAAATAGCCGGGCGCGGTGGCGCAGGCCTGTAATCCAAGCAACTTGGAAGGCTGAGTCAGGAGGATCGCGAGTTCAAAGCCAGCCTCAGCAACTTAGCGAGGCCCTAAGCAACTCAGTGAGACCCTGTCTCTAAATAAAATACAAAATAGGGCTGGGGATGTGGTTCAGTGGCCGAGTGTCCCTGAGTTCAATCCCTGGTTCCAAAAAAAAAAAAAAATAGGCAAATATATTTACCTGGATTCATTTTGAAAGGCTGTGCTAGTACTAATGGGTCTGACCCAAATGCCAAGAGTTAAAGGCAAATTTACCTATTTGTACTAATATAGATAATATGGATAAACCAAATTCATATAAGACTTACTGTTCTAATTCATGCATTTTAACTTTAATCTCATAGTTCTGATTAAAACTGGCCCAAAAGTTTCATTTCCATCCACTCTCATCCCCAAGGGAGGACTTTACTTAATAAAAAAGAGAAAAGTCAACAAAATAGAAATGTCCCAAGTATTCAATATGAGTACCTGAAAAAAGGAAAACTGACTTTACTGAAGGCAACTATTTGTTGAGAACCTCCTACATACAAATCTCTATCAGAAATTCAAAGTACAAAGAATGAACCTTGCACCTGCAGGGGCTCCAATTTTGTTGGAGCAATCAACCACACCAAAAATTTAAAAATAATAATAATAATGGCTGGTTGTCTTTCCTCATTTTGGCTCTTAGCCAGGCCATTACAATAGCCTCCTAATCCATTACTCTATTGGTAGGACCCTCTAAATCAGTAGTTTTCAAACTTGGGCACAAAATGAAATTCCCTGGGAAGTTACAATCTGGGTCGCTCCTCCAGAGAAGCTGATTTGATTGTGTGCAACAAGGACACATATTTTTATTTATTTTTAAATTTTTATTTTTTATTTTTATTTTTTCATAATGGAGATTTAACCTGGGTTGTTTTAACACTGATCTACATCCCCAGCCCCAGGGTCTCACTAAGTTGCTTAGAGCCTTGCTAAATCGCTGAGACTGGCTTTGAAATTGTGATCCTCCTGCCCCAGTATCCCATATTGCTGAGATTATAGGCATACGCCACTGTACCCAGTGATTCCCTATTTTTAAAAATTATAATATCAGGTTGGGGTTGTGGCTCAGTGGTAGAGTGCATGCCTAGTATGTATGAGTTACTGGGTTTGATTCTCAGCACCACATATAAATACATGAATAAAATAAAGGTCCATCAACAACTAAAAAAAATTTTTTTTAAATTATAATTTCTACCACTTATCATGCTTACAACACCAGGTATCATTCCAAGGTTTGACATAAACTAACTCATTTGCTCAAAACAATCATGACACATTATTCCGACTTTAGATGAGGAAACTGAGGAATGGGGAGGATCACGTAGCCAGTAAGTGGTAAAGCTAGGATTTGAATCCAGGTAGTGTGTCTACAGAATCCATGCCCTTCTCCACTATGCTACAATGATTACTTACTGACTGTCAGGCCACCACCCAATTATTAATAAAGCTAACCATGGTCTTCTGAGAAATTTACTTCCAAATGATTAGAGATGTGAAGGATATTTAATTAAGGCAAGAAACTATCCTTATGTCATAAAAGGTAGAATTTCAGAAGACAGTAGAAGTAGATAACTGATTGCAAAAAAGAAAGAGAAGTTTTTACAGGCTGATACTAAGAAAGACAAATTCAGTAAGAAGCATCCCTGGAACTTTAGAAGCACTTGTAAGAAGGGACAGAACAGAGGGGTTAAGTGTAAGCTTTTACATGGAGGTGTCCTGGACAGGGCCCATATTTTATATGTAATAGTGGGTGGTGAAATAGTAGCACACAAGGAAAGTAAGCAAACTCTGGTGCTTGAGAATGCAGAATCCAAGAGTCAAACCACCTGGTGACCAGTTCTGTGTCTATAAAGAAGTATCTCCATCTCTGTACCTCAGTTTCCTCATTGGAAAAAAAAATAGGCTAATGGGCATTATTTATGAAGATCCATGATAATAATTCATATGTATTAATCAGGATGAGTGTGGTTATGCTGCATTAACAAAAAAAAAACTCTAGTTTAAAAACTTAGTGGCTTTAAAGCAAATGTCTTTTTGCTATGAAACCACTGCATATTTCTTTCAAAAGTACCTGCCTAGAAGTGACACACATCACTTACACTCAAATTTCAATATCCAAAACATGTCACATAGCCATGTCCAACTTCAAGGTAATAGAAGTGCAATTCCACTATGTGTCCAGAAGAAAGAGAATCAGAACACTGGTAAAAAGTCCTAACAACCACCACACCATGCAAGAACCTAACCCCACATCTGGCACAAAGTAAGCACTCAGTAATTGATAGTTATTACTATCACCATGATTACTGAGGGATCTGGAACTTATTCTAATAACCCCAAGTCATAAAATAAATAGCTGAATAAGCTGATGAGAAAAAAATCTTATCATGCACAGTATTTGTAATAAAGCAAAGGTGAATATGTAAGTATCTCATCATGACATAAGGGAGATGCCAAAGTTTCTAGCAAGCAAAAAACAGTAAATGAGAATTACCAAAATAGTACAACAAGAATCTGACCAAGCCGGGCGTGGTGGCGCACGCCTGTAATCCAAGCGACTTGGGAGGCTGAGTCAGGAGGATTGCGAGTTCAAAGCCAGCCTCAGCAACTTAGCGAGGCCCTAAGCAACTCAGTGAGACCCTGTCTCTAAATAAAATACAAAATAGGGCTGGGAATGTGGCTCAGTGGCCAATTGTCCCTGAGTTCAATCCCTGGTTCCAAAAAAAAAAAAAAAAAAAAAGATTCTTACCAAAATGTTTCTAGTAAATAAGACAGTAAAAAAGTTTACCAAAATAAATCTACTCACTTTTACTCATTTAAGATAAGTAAAATTTTGTTGATAATATCTTCACTGTTTTAAAGAACATTTTAAAATTATGCAGCCTTTCAAAGATTCACTCCTAATTTCAGAGCACTTCTTCCCCATACTTTCCCCCATAAAATCTATGTGGGAAATTCTATGTGACTTTTCAAGACCCCTAACTCTTGCAGGTTAGGGAAGAAATCCTATACAACAAAACAAGAATTGATTTAATCATGAGTTGGCCATAGATCAGCTCTGTAGCTTCACAAAATATTTACCTGACAAGGCACACTTCCATCACTCATCAAATGATGAGAATGGACTAGATGTCCTCAGAAGTAACTTCCTACTCTACTCTTCGGCGTTTAAGAAACCAAAAGGAAGTTTTACTTTAGGAGAATCTAATTGTGATGCCGACATTTGTAAGATCTGGTAACTCGTAAATCTTAAACTAGAATAATTGTCTCAACCATACCGATGACAGTAGCAACAAAACTTAGTTCAAAAATAAACATGCAACCTGTAATCCCAATGGCTCAGGAAATTGAGGCAGGAGGATTGCCAGTTCAAAGCCAGCCTCAGCAACTTAGCAAGGCCCTAAGCAACTCAGCAAGACTGTCTCTAAATTTAAAAATATAAAAAAGGTCTGGGGATATGGCTCAATGGCTAAGCACCCTTGGGTTCAATCCCCAGCACCAGGGGGGAAAAAAGGAATAAACATGCAGCAGGGAGCCATGGCACACATATGTAATCCCAGCTACTGAGGATGTTGAGGTAGGAAGGTCACGAGATCAAGGCCAGCCTAAGCAACTTGCAAGATCCTGTCTCAAAAATAAATAAATAAGTAAACAAAAAGTTAACATGCAACAGAGTCAAAAAGGCCAGCTAGTATGAAACACTGCAAACAGAGAAGGTAAGAGTAGACAGGGAATGACTATTATGGGCAAATAAGGAGACTAGTATTTGTGTATGGCTTATAAAATCACTGTCTTTTACTAAGATCTCTAACATTCCAGCAACCAGCAGCAGGGATAGAACAAACACCAGGCAAGGAACCTCCAAACTTAAGTTTGGGAATCTGTCAAACTATCAAACCTCAATTCCAACAGATGGGTTTTCTCATTTTTTAAAGACCCCATATGAAGGATTCAAATTACACGCCCAAAGATCTGGAACTTGAACTGCCCCCATCCCTGCCTTTTTTTCCTTTTTGTGGTGGTGGGGATTTGAACCCAGGGCTTTGTGCTGGGGAGGCAAGCACTCTACCAACTGAGCTATATCCCCAGTCGAGAACTTGAAACCCTTTGGAGAAAGTTAAACAAAGAAGCCCAAAGCAGAGGTTACAAAATGTCAAGCCCCCAATCAGTGATAGTTATGCCATTTTCAGCTAAACAGAAGCCCTTACCCAGACAACATACCACGTCTTCGCTCACTGAACCCTGAGAGTGGGAAAACAGTTGATTTATAATAAATACAATGAAAGACAATACAGCATTAACTCATGCCATAACCAAAACAAACACTGCAGCATTATAAATTTTGCTAAGTTGGCAATTCTAGCCATAATCTTTAAAGAACCTTCTGATTTTGACACTCTAAGCCTATCTATAAATTGCACCCATCACCACTTACTATCTCTCATTCAAGAGTCACTGCTCTTAAAAACCTCAAATCCAGCAAATGTTTACTATGACTGCTATCTGAATAGACTCACTTTATTATGACTGAACAGCATTTTTAAAAGGTATGATTCTACATGTGGACCTTCACTTAACTTTTACACTGACAGACAGTAAGGTAACCAGCTATGCCAGTGAGTACTCATGACCCTTCACATCTATGGCTAACATGCATGGCGTCTTCCAGTGTGGCTTCTGAAACTTTCATGTAAAGATTTAAATGCAGTACTATATATAGTTCTCCAGTTTTCATTAGAAATAATGCCACTTGTCAATGACACCATAATTTGTAATTTTGCAATGGATATTGATAAATATACTAGAATCAATGCTATTCTTGTTTTTTGGAGCTTAAAAATTGACATACAAGCCAGGCACAGTGGCCCACACCTGTAATCCTAGCAGGTGGGAAGGCTGTCTCAGCAAAAGTGAGGTACTTAGCAACTCGGAGAGACCCTATCTCTAAATAAAATACAAAATAGGGCTGGGGATGTGGTTCAGAGGTCAAGTGCCCCTGAGTTTAATCCCTAGTACCAAAATAAATAAATAAATTGACACACAAGCAGATGGAAAAGGGAGAAGAACCATATGTAACCCTGAATGAGCAAAAGAAATCCCACCTTCTATCAAATTAATTCTTAATTATATAGAAAGGGGACAGAAGAAAGAGTCTTTCAGGGGAGTATTAATGAATGTTATAAAACAGAAATTCCTTACTACTCAGCCATAAAGAAGAATAAAATTATGGCATTTGCTGGTAAATGGGTGGAGTTTGAGAATATCAAGCTAAGTGAAATATGCCAAGCTCAAAAAACCAAAGGCCAAATATTTTCTCTGATCAGTGGATGATGATACATAATGGGGCAGGGAGGGCGTCAAGAGAAGAATGGAGGAAGTATGGATGGTGTAGAGGAAAATGGGACGGGACAGGGTGGAGGAAGGAAAGATAGTAGACTGAGACAGACAGTATCACCCTATGTATATGTAAGATTATATGAATCATGTGAATCTACATTGTGGAAAAAAAAAGGATATATTCTCTGCTGTTTAATTATATCAAAATGGGTTCTACTGTCATGTATAATTAGAAAGAACCAATAAAAACAAAAAAGAAAGAAAAAGGAACAGAATGGTTCTGGCCATGGTTCTGCTGGATATCCTTTAAGGACCTGATTGGTACTACAGAATGCCAATGTCCTGACTATAATAAGACCTACATTTCCTAGGATCACTTGCCCACCAACCTCCCTAAAAAGAGCTCTTATAAATTATGAGGGAACTTTAACCTAGATAAAAAAAATAAAAAAAAAATTCCTTTAAACACTGCAAAAATCATCCTGTAAATCCACTAACATTCACCTGAAATATTTTACAGTAAAAATCTTCGCAAAGTAAAATAATAAGAACCCTCATAATCAGCATTATTTCACTATTTCTAATGAAAACTGGAGAACTATAGTACTGCATTTAAATCTTTACAAGAAAGTTTCAGAAGCCACACTGGAAGACACCATGCATGTTAGCCATAGATGTGAAGGGTCATGGTACTCACTGGCACAGCTGGTTACCTTACTGTTTGTCAGGTTTTGTGATACAGCCAAACTTATTTTCTGATCCTACTATTTTCTGAACATTCAAGTCAACTTCCAGATAAAAATAAATAGGTAAATATAAATGGGTAAATAGTGTCAAGTTTAATTATATGACTTGCTTAGTCTCATTTCAGGCTAAAGGGCAGTCTTATTCCATATTATACTTTCCTTCACAGCTGAAGAGAAAAAAAAAAAAAAAATCAACTACTGCTCCAAAGGAGGTTCAAACTAAAGGGTCTAGAGCTGCTGTCCAATACCAGTGCCACCAGCCATATGTGACCATTTGAGTTTAAATTGACTAATATCAAATGCAATTTAAAATTCTTTCCTTCAGTCATACTAACCACATTTTAAGGGCTCAAATGCTATACGTGGCTAGCAGCTCCCTTGCAGATACAGGACATTTCCATCACAGCAGAAAGTTCTACTCGACAGTGCTGGTCTAGAACAATGTTTCTTCAAACTTCAACATGCTTTCACTCAAACTTTAACAGTTTGTTAAAACATAGATTCCCAGGACTCCAACCCAGGTAGTTCATTTCAGTAGGTCCTGCATTACAAATTCGAGGGTAATGCTTATATTGCCCATCATTCTAAGTACTGCTTTCTCTATGGTAAAGGACTAACTTTTGTTTCTGTTCTTTCCCAACACATCATTTATAAAAACAGCATAAAAATAAGATTACTAGGGGGCTGGGGATATAGCTCAGTGGTAGAGTGCTGCCTCACAAGCACAAGGCCCTGGGTTCAATCCCCAGCACCGCAAAAAAAAAAGAAAGATTACTAGCAAAAAAGAAAGACAACATAAACTAATGTTTTTATTATTAGTTTCAACACCCAAATAATTTTTCTAGCAAACTGCTATAAAAGCATCCACATGCCCCGACAAGGTCTGTAGAGACCTAACAGTCCACAGACCTGCATGAATCTATGAACTATTTGGAATAGCCTGATCTAGGAAGTCTTACCTTACATTTTTACAATCATCTTTCTGAAGCTTGTCATTAATAATCTCTTTTATGTCCTCTATTACTTCCTCAACGTATTTTTACAATTCAAAGCAAAACTGTTAATTCCATTAAGCAGTACACCCCTCAGTCCCATCATGTAACACTATACCAGGTTTGCTTAAAGAAGCAATCTGATGTTGTCATCATTTATAATGCAATCTGATTCTGCCCCACAATCAACAATAACAGCTTAACTTTTTCATGTGAACCCTAATCGAATTTAGACTAACGCTGCAAGAATGGTTAAGCCAAAATATACAACAAAAAATAATAAAATCTCTGTGTTGTGTAAAATTTCTTTCAATAAATAAAACCTATGATCCTAACCTAGCTTGCCAAACATAAGCCTTCAAAGGATTTCTGAGAATACTGATGATTTTTCTTGAACCCAAAGCAGACAGCCCAGGTGCATTTCTTTACTCCTGTACACTTAAGGAAAGAACAAACCAGAGTCAGTGTCCTGCACCAAACTGCCTAAAGCTAAGGTATTTTCCCTAATCTACAAATCAAACCAAAAAAACTGATTCTTCTATTCAACTTCTGGGCTGGTCCAACAAATGGACTTCTGTAAGAAAATCACCAGGATAACTTGAAGTTCAGCCAACCTCCTACAGCTGCAATATTAGGATGTTCTTGCTCTAGAAATTTATCAATTTGTTTTTATTTCAGTAAATCATAATATAAGGCCCTGAGATATTTAATATCAGATACTTGTTCTACAGTAACACCTGATTTAATGGAACTTGATATATACGCATGTTCTCTGTAAATAATGTTCAACTAGACATTATTTTAAGAAAAACTCCTCTTAATAAAAGTTCCAAGGTATCTCAAAAAAGTTTGGGAAATATAAAAGTAGAGGAATTCTTTTTAACTATTCCACTTCAATATAAGAAGACCCTTTCCCTGCATTGAATGAAGCAATAACAGAATGAGTAAGTACTAGTATTCAAAGCAAGAAAATGTCACAAGCTTTTGTCACAGCCACCCTCCAGTCCTATCTGCAGAAGCAGATGGCTGAAACCGAGCGAGAGGCCCAGGACTCTCTAAAACTGTCTTGCAATTGTCCCATACTTTCCACTCCAACATTTAACTCTATGAGGTGACAAGGACATGCAACAGCTTCCATAAAACCATAGGGAGGGAAGAATTCTGGGGATGATCCCAGGAATACCTGATGCTGCCCAGAGGGATGCAGAAATGCTTCACCAAGTCCAAGCCAATGGATGGAGGCTGAGACTGCAGGATGTGCTAAAGGGCAAGAAGGGTTAGGGTTAGAAGGCCCGAAGAAGTGAGCCTCCAGACAGAAGACTTTGCTCCTGCAAAACAACTGCTTTGGAATGGCCTAAACCAAAAATCCTTAATTCCCGTCCTACCTCACCACCACCGACACATGGGTGGAAAAGAACAGGAGTAGGAGAATGGTTTGAGAATCACAAAAGGCAATGAATTCTCTTCATATAAATAAACAAAAATCTAATTTTGCATACTGTTTTGTGGCATCTTTGGCCCAACTAAAGACTCCCTAGGGGTCTATGCCCCCCAGAATAAATAGCCTCAACCTATTAGGGTAGAAATTAACAGTTAAGTGTTATTAGACCTTCTTTTAACGTGAAGCCTGGCCTTTTGTATAAAAACAATTGTGGAATTAAAAAAAAAAAAATTCCCAGAGCACAATACTCAGGTCACATAGTATACAAGAAAATTCAAAATAGACTTAAGTTTGAACAACTTGATCAAAAATCATACAATGGAACCATAAAATTAGATCAATGAACACCCCTTCAAGAATCTTAAGGGACAGAAAAATGGAAATCTCCTTTCACTTATTTAGAAAATTCAAATATCCATCTCCTTCTATGTGTGTTTGCATTCACATCCTCAGGTTACCTTAAAGTTCTACTTTCCAGTTTTCCTGAAATTTTCAAGTACTGTTTTAGTATGTTAAGTTCTTCTGAAATAATTAGCAAATAAAAGTACCATGAGAACCTGTTAAAAATCAGGTTTTTCTTACTAAAAGTTTTACTGTCCTTTCTATGACTATAAAGAAAAAAAGTTCATTAGTTAAAAAATAAAATCCTGATTCCTCAAAATAGGAGCTATTGAAGTTATGTCCATATACAGCATCAAAGATTCTTAAAGTTCCAGAACAGAACAATGATGGCAAACCACCTAAAGAATAAAAGTAGGAGGGCTGGGGATATAGTTCAGTTGGTAGAGTGCTTGCCTCCCAAGCACAAGGCCCTGGGTTCAATCCCCAGCACCACCAAAAAAAAAAAAAAAAAAAAAAAAAAAAAAGGAGGAAGAGATACAGAATCACTATAATAGACTACAAAACCCAACAAATACAGGTACTTCGGGCAAAAATAAACATTTTTCTCTGGATTTTATGCAAATGATTTCGTTCAGAAATGGGAACAGGGATGGATATTTTAAAATAACTTCATTTTACTACCTTCAGGACTTTTATGGAAGTAACAATTTCTCATGAGGGTATCAACGCCTCCACAACAGGAACGAAAGAAAAGAACATTTTGGCAAGGAAAAAGTGACTGCATTCTCTCTCTGCACTTCGTGGTTATTATGCACCAGGCTATGTCTAAACTCCTAAGTGCACTATACTGAGAGAAGGGAGAGAGTGCCCTCAATATATTTCAACGCCCCTCTTCAATGACAAATTCCTGAAACTAAAAACAGACATGTGTACAGGAAAATATAGGAAATGTGTGTTAGTAGCAGCACCACACTACTAAAACATGACAGCACACTCAAACTTTTTAAAGGAATCTTTGGACAGTGAGTTCTGGTGAAATTAAATGTGCTTTGGAACCAGATGATGAGTTCAAACTCTGGCTCTAGCACTTACTAGCTTTGATGGCCCTGAAGAAGTTAATTCATTTCTCTGAGCTGCAGTCCAGCTTCATGAAGTGGCTATCAAAGCAGGGAAACTTTTTCATCTCTGTAGCCCCAGTATACGGCTGAGTGCTGGATACACACCAGGTATTCAATCAATGTTAGTTCTTTTTTGCTCCTCTCACAAGTATGTCACATTCCATTGCAAACAAAAATGTTCCCTAGGGAACAGATACCTAAGCCCTAGCTATTATGTATTTCAAAGAGTTTTCAATATAATAACTTGTACAGGTGAATGAAGGCAGTCCCATGAAATTCTCTGCAGCTCTTAACTTGAATTAAACTAAAACTTTAAAAAGTGATGAAAGTGTAAGAGACTAAATATGTTTTTTTTTAAAAAAAAATTATTTTAAGATTTGTGATACTTGGGAAAAAGAAGGAGTAAAAGCACAGTCTTCTCAGTTTATCTGGATATTGTCACTGTCCTATGTCTTCAAATCCTAAAACCTATTCAAACATTGTCTATGTGTGACTCAAAGTCTTCCCATGAAAGTTGAAAAACAGGCACTCACAGAAAGATTGAAGCCTGGATTGCAGAACCTCACAGTTCTAACACAGGAAGACATAACCACAAGCCTTGCTTGGGACTAGCTACTTCCAAGAAAACCAAAAATTTCTTTGAAATTTCTACAAATCAAAGAGATCTCCAAGACACAGTAGCCCCAGGGCTTATTATTTCTGAATAGCTTTCTGCAATACTAGATTGGCAAAATTACAAATAAGATGTGGTTCCTAAAGAGATAATTCTGCTTCAGATTTCCTTTAGTATTTGAAATCATCATATGAAAAGGACATGAATAAATACAAAAACTAACTGCCAAAGGATCTTCCAGAAATTGCAGCAGGGTTAGTTCTGATTCTCCCACTTTCTTCTAACTGGTCCTTCAACTCTGTGTGGTTTTGCCTAAAGTAATATACTGACAAGCATAGAGAACCTCCAACAATACTAATAATAAATTTTAAAAATAATCATAAAGATAGGAATATTTAAAAGTTGTTGCAAAAGTGATCACACTGAAAGATATTGTGTGCTATAACAGAAGAGCTAAATGTGAAAAGCAAAGAAGAAACTACAGATTAAAAGTGTGACTCCAGGGAAACTGTAACACCACACTTAAACACAACTCTAATTTCACAAGAGATCTACTCTGCCCATGGACAGACTACACCAAGAACAGCATCACAATTATGCTGCTACGTGGGAGATTTCAAAGCTAATAAAAAGGAGATGGGGGAATGTGTACAGGTTAGCTTTCAATAGTCCATTAATGAAAAAAAATTTAAGTACAAAAAGAAGCATAATCCACCTATGAAATCTGCCCTGGACAGACAGAACTCCAAAATTAGTAATCTCACCACACATTTTCCCAGGCCTTAGGATTGCTTACATGAAACCACCTGCTTTGCTTGGCACAAACCATGTTACGTGACAATTCATGTCTAATCATTTTATCATACACAAATCTCAAGCTTGCTTTCTGCTGCCGGAAAGCCACAAATTCACAAAACCCTCTCTGAGGTTGCCAATCCGATCTTCCAATCTGGCTTCCAGTCAAACTACAGTGCCATACACAAAGGTGAGACAGACCCCCAGAAAGTCAAAATGCTCACAATTCACCTTGGGAACACAGCAGAATAGTCTCTGTTTAGACTTTTCCAAAGGTTGAATGCACGTCCCCATGAAATATGTTGAAATTCAGGGCCTAGTGGGATAGTATTCTTACATACCATTTCTGAAACAATAATCAAATGTAAAGGCAAGATATTCCTGACTCCTGAAAATTGCAAACATTTAAAATAATTTTTTTCTCTCTTCATAAATCTATTACACCAGAAATAACAGTTTTCAAGGAGTAGAGAATAAGGCACACAGCCCCAGAGAAAGATGCTCAGAGATGCCATGGATTCACTAGAAACCTTGGCCAGATTACTAATGGTCCGTAAACCCTAATTTGGAGAACAGGGGCCTACAAGCTCAAAATTGAATTATACTGCCTTATTAGATCCCACAGTAGTGAAACCACAGTCATATTAGTCATAACTAAAACTAGGAATACTCTATGTACACAAGTATAAAGTGACTGCTTATGCATTTTTAATTGGATCAAATAAAACTGAAGCTGCAAACAAACTCAAATTTCAATTATCTCACTAGTGCGGGGATTTCCTAATAACATCTTTTTAAAAAACAAGAAGCTGCCAACCCTCTGCACATCTGACAGGCATGTCCCTGGAAATTTGCAAACAACGGACTCCGTTACTTCTCAAGAGCCAAGAAAATAAATACCCCGAAGGGAACAAATTTTTCTTTTTATTTTCAAGCTCCAACACGTAATCCAACAGTGCACAAAACTTGGCAGCGGGGTTGCTGGACCCCTCTAGGTCTCCAATCTTCGGGGCGAGTGCGCGCTAGTGCGTAAGAAGGGGGCGGGAAGGGTGCGCGATCCGAGGACACGCAGGGGCCCCCGCCCCCTCCCGGAGCAGCAGCCTGGCACCAGCCCACCCTCCTCCACCCCTGCAAACAGACGCAGGACGCGAACAGAGCAACTTCTCCGCAGGGGTGGCGGCGGGAACAGCGGTCACCCCCGGCCCTTCCAGGCGCCTGGGGGTCCCCCGGTGCCCGCCCCGGGGGGCCTCCGTACGCCCCGCCCCGAGGCCCGCGGCCAGGGTCTGCCGGACCCCCACCCCTGCGCACGGCCCACGGCGGCGCACTCCCAAGGACGGCGCCCGGCCCGAGCGCGGCCCGAGCGCCAGCGGGAGCCGGGCGCGACGGAGGCCAGCCCTTCGCCTCAGGCCTCGGGCCGCAGCCTGCCCTCCGCCAGGCCGCCCGCCCGCCGGCCCCGCTCGGACCCCCGCCCGAACGGGCCTCGGCGCCGCCGCAGCCCCTCATCCCGGCTCCATTCATAGGGGCACCCCAGCCCGGCTAGCGGGGCGGGGCCGGGGGCCCGCGAACAAGGCCAGTCCGCCGAGGCCAGAGAAGAAAATAAAAAGTTAAGAGAAGAACTTACCTAAAATGGCTCCTGCAGCAGCCAAAATACAAACAGCTATTATTTGGTGAAGTTTAGCTCAGACACCCTGCAAGGACACCCTAACCCAGCTTGGGCCCGCCTTCTCCGCCGCACCATTGGGCTTCTGCAGCCCAAAACACAGAGTTATTGGTCAGCTGGGCTGCCACTCAAACGGAAGCCCATTTCAAGCTTGCTTGCAGGGGCGAGTGATGGGCTCGCTCCATTGTGCTCGTATTTGCATGGATGTGATCGCGGCGCTGATTGGCCCACGCCGGTAAAGCCCCGCCCCCCGCCTCGAGCCCCCAGCCTCGGAGACGCCGCTGCGCGCGGCCCCGCCCCCCGGGACGGAGCGGCGGGGCCACGGGGGCGGGGCGGGGCCGGGGTCCCGCGGGCGGAGGGGGCGGGGCGGGGTCCTGCACGCCGCAGACCGCAGGCAGGGGGCGGGGACCTGGGGCACGCGCGGGAGCTGGCGCTGGCGGGGGCGGGGGTTGAGCCCGCAGGTGGAGGTCTCGCAGGTAGCGGGCGAGCAATCTGGAAGACCCGGGGCTGGCTTCTTCGGGGTTGGGAGAGGCTGGCTGGGAACCCGCGACAGAGGTGTTCCGCGGGGGCCCAGGTAGCGCAGACAGAAGCTAGGAGAGGCTAGGATCCCGAGGGTCAGGAAAAAAGATGCTGAGAGGCCAAGCAAAGAGAGGAGCCCGGTCGATCGTCTCCAGCTCGCATCTCCTGTCGTTCCGCCTGGCTCCCTGTCACACAACGTGCTTCTTCCCGGGGTCCTGCACACTCCGGGAGTTTTCCAGCCCCGGGGAACCTGCAGCGCTTTGGCTTTACCTTCGTAAATTCTGGTGTTGAGCCATGGTATATTTGTTTTCGGGCCTATCTCTCCTCTCATCCTTATAGCATCCTCAAGGACAGGCCCAGCATATGGCAGAGATTCAAGTAATTGTTACATTCCTTAATTCGTTCGTTAGCAGCTAATTTTTAAGTGCCCACTAAATACCAGACACTGATCTAAGAGGAAACGACGATAGGACAAAGCCTTTGCTCTCACAGAATAGGCGAAAGAAAGACAATAAATAAATACAAGGGGGCAGATAGAGATAAATGCCATAAAGAAAATACACGGAGGAAGGAAATCAGACCAGAGATGGGGAGGAGCAATTAGTCAAGGAGGGATGGGGAGCCTGTGCTGCCTGACTTGAGTACACCGTGTGGCATCTCATTACTGCCTTCTTCCATCCTGGACCTAGCAGATGCCTGCCTGTCCTCCTCACCCCCCTGCATGCCTCATCTTGAGTGTTTCTTCAGAACCCACTGAAAAACTGGTGGGATTCTGACTTCAGATGCTCATTTTGCCTTAATTAAAGCAGGAATGAACTGAGTCTGATGATTCCCAGAGCAGTTTGTCGGATACATTTAAGAGGTACATGGTTTGAGTGTGTCAAGGATAACTATAATGATTTAGAACCTTACTGCACCCCCAGAGTGAATATTTTTAGAGTCTTTGAAATTCCGGTTTTCCTATGGCTTTCAGTCTGTGGCCCTGACTCTCTTCTGAGTAATGCTTCTTCATTTCTTGCCAGTCGCCAGAGATTTATCCATTTAGAAAATACACAGGTAGCAGCTCTATGCCACCCATCTATCTCACCAGACACCTTTCTTTCATTTGACTCAAGGTATGTCATGGCCCTTCCCTCCTCCTCTTTCTCCCTTCCTTAAACAGATATGTATTAAGCATCAACTACATTCCAGATATTGTTTAGACACAAGGATACATTATTAAACAAGACAGACAATACCCCTATCCTGACGGGCATGGTGGTGCTTGCCTGTAATCCCAGTGGCTCTGGAGGCTGAGACAGGAGGATCCCAAGTTCAAAGCCTGCCTCAGCAATGGCGAGGAGCTAAGCAACTCAGTGAGACCCTGAGCTCAATCCCCGGTAACTGCCCGTCCCCCAAAAAAATAACCCTGTCCTCAAAGAACTTACAGTCCAGTTGTGGGCAAAGTACCCACAAAGATCCTGAGAATCTCCATCCTGCCAAGCTGGTGAGTGAGTTCCCTGAGAGCTGCTTTCCCCTCCTTGCTGTAGCTTCACAGCGACTGCTTATTTTGACATCCTAAACCAGTTGCCGCTACAGCTAAAGTAGAACCTGCTGCAGGACAAGGCACCTGGTAGTTCCAACCTCCTCAAACCAAACACCAGAATCAAGGTCCAGAACTCTCAACAGTGCTTCAGGGGCTCAGATCTGTGTACTTTCTAGAAAGTGTAGGGAGCAGCATTCATCAGTGAGTTGGAGGAGAAATGGGACTCCAGACATGGAGCAGTATGTATGTACCAAGGCAGAGTCTGGGGAGGCATGGGAGTGGGGGGGAGAAGATCAACTTGTCAGTAATTTCTGTTCTCAAACATCAAGGAAAGTTAGCAGCACAAGAGAAGTTAAACAGAGACACGATGTTAGGTCACCACAGAATCGATAGGAGTCTGAATGGATTCACAGTGGAGTAGGACAGTCACAAGCCAAGGAAGGTCTGAGGCCACATTGAGGAGAGAATGCAGGATTGACCTTGAAAGTGTAAATCTGCAGAACTCAGGGGTTAGTGGAATCTGACTCTTCAAGCACTTCAGCAGTAGCTAGGGAACTAAGGAAAGGCCCCTGGAGAGGAAACAGAGACAGCTGATTTGCTTTTTGCTGGGTTCTGGGTTGTCTAGAAGCAGAGCCAGATTTTGTAGCGCAGGAGTGAAGCAAGCGTGTAAAGTAGGGAAGAAAAGCCAATACCGGATGGTTATTAATCTGGCCTCCACTAAGTGTGGCTGATTGATTCTGCTCTGATGATTATCCTCTGAGAAGTCATATAAAATGAGTCTCAGAATTTGCCTTTGGGAGGGGGAAGGAAATCTATCCACCAGCTAATCTTATTGGATAAGAGTCATGCAAGTTGTTCATGCCTAGATGACAAGTGGTCTTCTATGGTGTCCCAAAACTCAGTGTCAACAGGAGACCCTGGCAAGAGGCACACAACAGGGCCATGAGGCAAAGTGCTACCAGGATGCAGCTGTATGAAGTCAGATGGAGCAGAGTTGAGCACCACAGTAGCTGATGGAACGAGAGATGGTTGACACTACAAAGCTCTGAAGGTCTGCTGCAGGTGTGGTGCCAGAGATGCATGGATTTCTGTACCATATAGAATGCCCCCATTTCCAAAGAGCCCGAGAACAGAACCCTCAGGAGCTCTGAAGGCAACCTCAGAAGGGCTTCCAGAAGTTCTGACACTTGCTGGTAGTAACTCCACCAACACAAGATGAATCACACCTGACCATGTTCTCTTGCTTCCTTGCTTCCGTTCACTTGTCTGTTTCTTCCTTTAGACTATAAGCTTTTTCATTGTTCTTGTCTATATACCTGTGATAGGAAAAAAGCTATTTTTACCAATTCATTTCATTCTCCTCCTAGGATCATAGCAAAATTATACTTCTCGGTAATCAGTTAGACCCATGTGACTGAGCCCTGGATAATGGAATCTGGGCAGAGTGATAAATAGATCCCATTTCTGGGCATCCCCTAAAACCCCATGTGATCCTCCAAGCTTTCCTGCTTTCCTAATCTGCTGACCAGATGCAAAATTGCCCAATGGAAGCCCAGGAAATGCAATAGCATGAGCTTCTGTCCCTGTCTGACTGCAAAGAGCAGAACCCCTGTGCTTGCCTACACTCAACCGTGATACAACCAACAAATAAACTGCCGTAGTGTCAAGTCACTGAAATGTGCAGGTGGTTTGTTACAGCCATTACCATGTCCTGATTAATACAATACATGTCATTTGATTCCATGTGCCTCCAAGGCAGGGATTGTGTTCGTAATTCAAGCTCTAGTGCAATGCCTGGCACATAGTAGGCATTACTCAAAGTGCAAATGTGTGAATTAGCTGACAGATGAACCTAGTCTTAAAGGATCAGAGGTAGAATGCCAGGCAAGGTGACAGGTAGAAAGTGTTCCACAAAGAGGGCATAGCACATACAGAGGTAGAGAGACTAGAAAGAATATGGTCAGTTCTCAGCATCGACCAAGGCTCATGATATGAGAAGGCAATGGCTTAAATGCAGTTAGAGATGGCAAAGGCCAGATCATAAAAGGTCTTCTATGCTACATGAAGAAGTTAAATATTTATCCTATACGAATCATTAGAGAATTATAAAAAAGGATGTGATCCTTGAGTTTATATTTAAGAAAGATCTTTCTAGCTTCCCAGAAAAAGTGTGGACTAGAAAGGAAGAGCCAGCCAGTCATGGTGGCAAATGGCTGTAAGTTCTAGTTACTCGGGAGGCTGAGATAGGAAGATTTCTTAAGCCCAGGAGTTCAGGGCGGGTCTGAACAACATAGCAAGACCCCACCTCTTTAAAAAATAGAAAAAAGGAAGAGTCAAAAATATAGATTTTTAAAAAGCAATATTTCCATTTTTCACAAGTCATTCATCCCACGAAATGTTCCACTAAAAAGATATTTTGGGATCAAGCTTGTTTGGGGCTCTTTGCATACTGTAGCCCCTTTTGGAGGTTTTTTGGAGATCATTTATTCGCATCTTGAAAAATGTGGTCCTGCTTTAATGAAATCTATTAAACTTGAATGTAATAGTACTCAAAATTATTTGACCATAGCATCCTCTTTTCATTTAACTATTAAAATTGATATTGCTTAAGATTAAATTTGGTTCTCTATAATAAGAAAAAAACCAAGAGAATAATGATATTGAAATTTATTTTTGTCTTGCATAAAAATATAGAAAGCAGGCAGTCCAAGAGTGGTCTAGCAGCTCTATGGTACTTTAGGAATTTAGTTCTCAATAGTTTTCTTTTGTTAGCTTTCACTCCCAAAGTCATAATCCAAGATGGCTACTAGATCTCTGGTTTAGATGTTCTTAGAAGGAAAAAGAGAAGGCAAAGTGGAAACAGTGGGTCTGAGTCCCTTAGACTCCTGGAAATACTGCACATACTTTTTCTTACCTCTCATTGGCTAGAACTTAGTCACATGTCCACCCCAAACTACAAAAGGAGGCTGGGAAATATGGTATTTTGTTTTACTTTTCTATATGCCTAGTTAAAATTGGGTCTATCATTAAAGACTGGATAAACCCAATTAGCATTCTCTAGCATATTGTCCGGCAGAAATAATGTTCCACAGAAAGTAAGTTGGGAAAAAATACTAAGTAATGAGGTTGATTTTGAAAACATTTTTAGCCACTATATTGTGGTATAAAATTCATGTACCGTATAATTTACCTCCTGCAAATGCAATTTGATGATGTTTAGTGAATTTATGTAGTCATGCAACCATACCACAATCCAATTTGAGAACATTTCCAACACCTCCCCAAATTACCTAGTTCTCACTTGCCGTCAGTTCTCACTCCAACCCCCACGTCCAGGCAACCATCAGCCTCCTTTCTTCTCTATAGTTTTGCCTTTTCTAAAAATTTCATATAGATGGAAGAGTGCAATATGTACTCTTTCTGTGTCTGGCTTATTTCACATAACAATATTTTTGTAGTTCATTCGTGTTTTAGAGTTTTTTTTTAATTCATTCTTTTTTATTGCTGAATGGTATTCCATTGTATGGATATGACACCTCTTATCCACTCACCAAATGATGGACATTTGAATTGTTTCTACTTTGGGATTATTATGAATAATACTGCTGTGAACCGTCACATCCAAGTTTTGTGTGAACATGTTTCCATTTTTCTTATGTGTAGATTCCTAAGGAGATTGATGTTAAAATTGAATGTTCTCACTGCTGGGCACGGTGGTGCACATCTGTAATCCCAGCACTTGGGAGGCTGAGGCAGGAGGATCGAGAGTTCAAAGCCAGCCTCAGCAATTTAGCGAGGCCCTAAGCAACTCAGTGAGACTCTGTCTCTAAATAAAAACACAAAAAAATAGGGCTGGGGATGTGGCTCAGTGGTGGAGTACCCCTGGGTTCAATCCCCAGTACCAAAAAAAATTGAATGCTCTCCAACTATAATGCACCATTAAAAAGTAGGAAAAAATTGAATATTCTCATGGAAAGCATTCATTAACAAACACTGGAGATAAACTGGTGAATAAAATTTGGCACAACTTTATTCAGCCCTTGTGGAGCTTGCAGTCGATGGAGAAGACAGGCATTAGTCCAAAATTCATGCAAACAAGTATAATATCAGCAGTGGTAGATGTTGTAGAGGAGTGGTATATGGCTACACTGGATGTTGGTCAATGAAGTCAGTAAAACTGTCCTTGACCGGAGATCTGAAGTATGTGACAACTTAGTCACCCCATCAAGGTCTGTCCTTCAAAGTAATATCTTATGAGACCTGTTATGGTTTGGATGTGAGGTGTCCCCCAAAAACTGATGTGTGAGACAATGCAAAGTTTAGAAGAAAAATGACTGGGTTATGAAAGCCTTAACCCAGTCAGTGAATTAATCCCCTAATGGGATTAACCAAAGACAGGTAGGGTGTGGCTAGAGGAGGTAAGCATTGGGTGCATGCCTTTGGGGTATATATTTTATACCTGGTGAGCAGAGTCTCTCTCTGCTTCTTTTTTGTTAGTTTGTTTTTTTGAAGTGCTGGGGGTTGAACCCAGGGCCTTGGTGCTTGCAAGGCAAGCACTTTACCAACTGAGCTATACCCCCAGCTCTCTCTGCTTCCTGATCATCAGGTGAGCTGCTTTCCTCCTCCACACTCTTCTGACTTGATGTTCAGCCTCACGTCCAGCCCCAAGGAATGGAGCTGGCCTTCAATGAACTGAGACCTCTGAAACTGTGAGCCCCCAGGTAAACTCTTCCTCTTCTACAATTGTTCCAGTCAGGTCTTTTAGTCCCAGCAGCAAAAAATCTGAACAAAACAAGGACATACTTATTTCCAAAAATGCTGCCCTCGTAAACAACTCTGAGGCATTTTATAGGTGTTCTGCTCTTAGGCCTGTTTGTCCTTACATAAAATCTCTGTTCGTTAACCCTCTCTAGAGGTTTTGGAAAGCTCAGAAGCAGACACAACCAAATGTCAATGAAGGTTAGTTTGGGGGGTAATCTCTTATATTTTTCAGATGTTTGAAATATTTTATGGTTTCATGTAAAAAAAATGTGTGTGTGTATACATACATTTTTTTCAGTTCCCTTGAGAACTGTACCTGCCAAACAGCCCAGTATATCTTATCAAATGCTGACCTTGTTTTCCCTCTGCAAGAAGAAGATCAGGATTGGAAGGTGACTTCTGGAACCTGGAACCAAGAGGAGGACGCTAATGGTCAGTATGCACTGTGGAGCTACAGCAGTCCAATGTCTGTACCTTCGCTAAAGGGCAAATCTGCAATAGGGGTCCTCCTGCCAAAAGTACCATTTCCCTGGACAAAACTGGAGAAGAAGAGTTAAGCCCACAGGCTTTGGAGGCATACTGATTTTGCTGCACTTCTGGATCTACCACTGATGACCTTAAGATGGTCACTTACAGCTTCTTGATTCTAATAATAGAGTTGTGGTGTGAATTAAATGATTCATGCACAGTACTCTGTACATGGTAACTGCTCGACAAATTATTTATCACTACCTTACTATTACATCTTTCCTCTGGCCTCCATTTTCCCATGTTTCCCCTACCTTGACTTGCTGTTTTCGAAACATGTTAATTCCATTGATTCAACTCAAGTCAATTGCTGTCTGCTTTTTGGCCCGGGTGATATATGGCCTCTATCCCTTATATACTAATCTGATTGATTTAACTCTTAAAATGCTACTGAGCTTTCACTCTCAACCATGTATAGCACTATTACTCTTTTAATTTTTTAGAACCTGAGTTTATACATATAAGTGATTATGGTCCCTTTCAGGAGCTATGATTTATGGAAAGTCACATTTCGAATGTTCTTGAGCAGGATTTTATTTAAAAAACACTGGTCACTCTACCCTGAAATAGCTCCATAAATCCCTCACCCTTGCTCAGCAGTGTGCTTTCCCAACTATGGTTAGACAGTTTCAGCCATAAAAACTTGCTCAAGCTGAGGGTTTTTACTAAGCCTCAAGTTGCTGTGGAATTCTTTGCCTTAAGTATCAGTTCTACCATCAGCATTACTCACCAATCCAGACAGAATGCCATCTATAAATTGACAATAAAAGAAGGAACACTATTTTGCATTCTAGGAATAAAACATTGCAGTTTTTAAAATTAATTAATCAGTTAGTTTCCATCTTTCTGCTGAGGTAGAGCTTGGCAGTCATTCTCCAAGATGGCCCTCAAAGATCTCCATACAGTAGGATTCAAAATCCTCATATTGTCCCATCCTGTACTGGATGGAGCAGGTTTGAGTATCACTAGGATGTTACTGAAATAGCAAAGCGTGACTAAGACTAAGTCATAAATGACATTATATCTGTCTTGTTCCTCTCTATCATTGGCAATGGAAGAAGTCAGTAGCCAAGTCATGAGGACATCAGTCAACCTTATGGAGAGGTCCATGTGTCAAGAATCTGAGGTTTTTTGACAATACTTGTATGAGCAAGCCATTTTAGAAGTGGATCCTTCATGCCTAGCCAAGCCTATAGAAAAAAAACTGCATCCCCTGTCAATATCTTGATTGTAACCTCATGAGAGACCCCGTAGTCACCCAAATAAGCCACTCTCAAATTTCTGGCCTGCAGAAACTATGTAAGGAGCCGGGCGTGGTGGCGCATGCCTGTAATCCAAGCGACTTGGGAGGCTGAATCAGGAGGATCACGAGTTCAAAGCCAGCCTCAGCAACTTAGCAAGGCCCTAAGCAACTCAGTGAGACCCTGTCTCTAAATAAAATACAAAATAGGGCTGGGGATGTGGCTCAGCTCAATCCCTGGTTCCAAAAAAGAAAAAAGAAACTATGTGAGATAATAAATTTTTTTTTTTTTTTTTGCAGTGCTGGGGATTGAACCCAGGGCACTTTACCAACTGAGCTATATCCCCAGCCCAATGTTTATTGTTGTTGTAAGCTTTGGGGACAATTTTTTTTAATGCAGTGATAGATAACTAATACATTCAGTGTTGGATGATATGAGTGACATTCACCATTAGTTTATTGCAGATTATACGTGGTTATTGTATAAGCTTGACTCAAATTTTGAGTATTTTTTCAACACATGATATGTATTTAGCTATTTTAATTTGTTCAGTAGCTTATTTCCAATTCAGCAAACATTTGTTGACTACATGTTTCATAACATGTTAGCAACAGAAAATCCAGATTGACTATCAGCAATTTGAACAAGCCTGATGGCAGAGAGCTGCATTTCTTCATCCAATTCCATTTATTGTGAATGATTCTTATGTTTTCATTGCTGTACATAAAACTCCGAATTCTAGGAAGTCTAACTCTTACCACTTCTTTTGCTTCTTCCTGAAATATATCCTAGAAGAGAATATAGTTGAAGGGAAGGATGTTCCCATGGTCATAAAACAGGGACTGTTATATTGAATAGTATTTATTGAGCACTTAATACACACTAGGCATCATTCTAAATATTTTACATGTATTAACACATTCAATTCTTACAAAGGAAAATTGTTATTATCCTCACTTTATAGATGATAAAACTGAGGCACATCACTGGAAGGAGGGCTGTTGAATCTAGAGGTGCCGCCATTTGTGTTCATCAGCACAGGCCCAGTAGCTGCAGCAGGCATAGCTTTGTTCTAGCGTTCTAGGTTCCCTGGGCTCCTGCTCCAATTATCATAAAGAAAAACAAGACTGAGATCTTACAGAAAGCAAA
>JAJEJO010004051.1:26468-57132 GCA_020662805.1 Glaucomys volans | reverse complement strand
CATTTTCATAGGTAGACTGAGTAAAGAATGTTGCCTTCACCATTGTTGGTGGGCATCATCAGTTGTTGAGGGCCCACATAAAACCAAAAGAGGTAGGAATTATAATTTCTACCTCTGTCTTCTTGACCTGGATTGTCCATATTCTCCTGCTCTCAGAAATTGGTTGCTCCTGGTTCTCAGGCCTTCAGTCTCTGGGACTTACACCTGTCCCCTCCCACATCCCCACCCTTTGTTCTGGGGCCTTCAGACTTGAACTAGGAGATGTTAGCTCCCTTGCTTCTCAGGCCTTTGGACTAATATTGAATGACACCACTGGCTTTCCTATTTCTCAAGCTTGCAGATAGCAGATAGGGGAACCTCTTGGCCACCATTATCAAGTGAAGCAGTTTTCATAATAAATATCTGTGTGTGCGTTGTGCACAGATGCACACATATACACACACACTGTATCCTATTTGTTCTGCTTCTCTGGAGAACACTGATTAATATAGATGCCTTGTACTAATATAAAAAGATAAACAGCCACAACTTAATTTCACTGAATTAGTTGAAGATAACATTTCTCCCAGTGTGGGTCCTGGACTGGCAACAGCGTCTGGGAACTCGGTAGAAATCTTGGGCTTCAATTCAAACCAACTGGATCAGAAGGTCTAGAAGTTGGGCTAGCAGTCTGAGCTTAGAGGTCTGTTGTAGTTTGAGATTTACTGAATTAAGGGACTCAGCTAAAGCTAAAGCTGGGTAATGTGACTCCAGAGCCCATGACAACTCTATAGTTATTATAGTGCCAATTTTGGAATTTCACAGCAACAATGAAAGATATAACTATAGCCCCCAAAGAATCATGACTATCACTCCTTCATAGACATGGAATAAAGCAGTGGTCTTCATGTCTGGTGCTCCCTATTAAAGACAGATTCCTGGATTAGGTTATAGGGTATCATTCAACCCACCTTGAAAATGTGCATTAAGTTTTCACTAGAGTGGATGAAAGCCATGTTGAAAGGAGGGTAAAAGAAGCCAGGTCACTTTCAAGCAAGATTAGGTAGTATAACATTCACTTGCTGCTATCACAAATATATTCACAAACAAATAATGGATCCAACAAAAAAAAGTTTCTTTCTGGCTCACATGGCTTTTTAAGAAAAGCATTTCACCAGGGAGAAGTCATAATTTTCTACCTGGTGATTCAGGGGTCCAACTTCTTTCTATCCCACCAATACATCATTCCATAGGGATTTTATCATCATCTACATCCAACTAGCAGGGAGAGAAATTGTGATGAGGACACAACCCCTTCCTAAAATCTTTGGCCTAGAAATGACACACATTCACCTCTACTCACATGCAATTGTCTAGAACTCAATTACACAGTCACATTAAACCACAAAGAAAGTTGAATAATGTAGTCTACCTGTATACGCAGGAAGAAAAAGAAATGAATTTTTATGAGGAGTGCAAATCTTTTATCAGGGACAAAGTAGGATGATGGAAATAACTGGACTATGAGCTGCTAAAAATGAACAACTGCATTTTTTAAATTCTTTTTTAGCATTTTCAGCTTCTACAAAGTACCTTATAGTGCTTAGTGAGTTTTGGTTGAATGAAGGAAAATGCAGAAAAAAGTGACGTAGTATGTGTGGCATATTCATTTGTCATTATCCCTACCATGTCTATGGAGAAGGGCTGGCTAATTCATCACATTCTTTCTTGATAATCCTGGATTTAGTGCCAGAATCCTCATTTGCATTCAATGCACCAGGCAGACATTAACCATCTACTAGTGTGAATCCTATCTGCCATCTTTGGACATGGACTTTTGAGCTACAATCATTCCATCTGTAAAATGGGTATAAACCTTGCCTGGACAATTTCTCAGGGTTGTTGTAAGGATCAAATGAGTTGTAGAATTGTGAAAGAGCCTTGGCCCAATCCTAAAATTTATTGTTGATGATTTAAAAAGTAGCATTTTATATGTGAAACATCAAGGTGTAAACCCTTAATGTATAATTTGCACGTTTTAGTGCCACCTGGAACCCTTATTTATAAATTGTGATCTTAGATTGTTGAAGTGTCAGTGCCTTCATGATCTTTTAACTTGGGGTCTGGGAGTAACATCTTCCCAGACCAGATTGTTGCTCAGTCACAGGGAATTGCCCCTTTTCATTCATTTCTGAAATTTTCTTTTGTCAAGACTCTGATATCATCATACCTCTCATTCAGCCATTCTTAAAAAGTTTTAAAGAAGTATAGACTATGCTCTCATGGTCAGTCTTGAGCCCCATGAAAATGTCTCAACACTTCTCTTAAAAAGTTGCTGGGTTACCCAAATTTGTCTAAATAATTTCATTCCTGTGTAAACTTGTACCGGTGATGGGCTTTTGGCCTTAAAACTATACAGGAAACTAGTCATTTAGCCACAGTTCTCAGTGATCATGCCCTCATATGGTCACTCATAAGGTACATGGCCAGCAATTTGTTACTAATCATAGATGAAGTTCCACAGTCTGAGTGATTTACTTTTCTTACAAATAAAATAAATGGGAGAAGTTATCCTTATAATAATGTCACCCCTTTTCATTTGTATTCTGATATGTTCTCCTGAATGAAAGAGCAGGGGGTAGCGCTTTAGCTGTGCGCTGGGAATTTCACATAGCTCACAGTCCACCTTATCTACGTCTCAGTCTGTGGTAAGACCATCATCCATCCTGACAACTGGAAATGATGGTCATTTGTGAGTGGTGATTTAGTAGTTACTGCTACTGTCCATGCTTGTGCTTCAGTCCTATATGCTTTCTTGCTTTATTAATAGCACTTGTGGGGGGAAGGGCTTGGGTGGGAGGGAACAAAAGTTGTTATTAAAAAAAAAGTGGACCACATTTATTTCATTTTTCCTTATAGTGACAATTTTTGAGATCTTTAAATGGCTTTTTTCATTCCCCAAGTAGTTGCAAAATGTTTTTATGACCATCACACCACAAATATTTTATATTACTATTTGTCTTCTTTGGAATAAAAAAACAACAACATAATTTGTGAAGAGTATGGATTTTTTCCAAACCTCTTCATGGAACCAGCGGGTGGGGAGGTAGTAGAAAAAACATTGAGACACAGAGCTCTAATTTAGTACCTCCCTCTAACACAAACTCACGTATTGCAGGTCTCTTATTCTCACTCCTGCAAGGCATGATCAGAAGGCAGACCAGGATCAACACAAAGTCAACACTGTCAGGGCTCCATCCACTAAGTAAGATTCCAGGAAGACCATTGGCATCCAGCCAATACAAAGGACTACAGGCAAAACTGAATCAGGGTTAGGAGCCAGAAGCTCCAAGTCATTTGGGGCTAGGATCAGACAAAGGAGTTGTTGAGAACAAACAACAAAGATACAGGTACAATTACTTGTTTGGGTAAGTAGGTCCAAATTGTAGGGAATGCACATGCTTGGGATATTGAAGGGTACAGTCTGGTTAATCAAAGGATTAGTGGAAAGGCAGATAAGGGTGTCTCATAAAAGATTAGATAAGAAGTTGAATAGCTGGGTACATTCATGCAAGAAAGATTGGTAGATAAATGGATTTTTAATGAAAATGAAAAGTAGGATGGATAGCTGATATGACTTGTGAATTAAAAGTAGGCAAGTAGATGATTAGTTCGATGAATGGTTAATAAATGGACAATTAGATAGGTAGATAGACAACTACATACATACGTGCATATATACATAGGCAAATGAATGACCAAACTGATGGATTGGTAGATGAACACAGATGGATTAATGGATGAATAGATGGATGAGTGCATAAATGGATGGATGGTGTTGGAGGCAGGATAAGGGCCTAAAGATGTTCACATCTTAATTCTTATAACTTGTGACTAAGTTAGATTGCATGACAAAAGGAAATTAAGGTTGTTAATCAGCTCACCTTGAAATGGGGAGATTATCCTGGATTGTCTGGGTGGGTCCAAAATAATCACAAGGATCCTTATGTGTTAGAGAGAGGTAGAAAGTACCGAGTCAAATGGAGACTTGAAGATATTGTATGGCTTTGAAGTTGGAGAAAGTTGGATATGAGACCAGGAGTACAGGCGGGCTCAAGTTGGAAAAGTTTAGGAAACAGATTCTTCTCTAAGTCCTCCAAAAGAGCTGAACCTCTGCTGACACTTACATTTTAGCCCCTTGACCCATTTTAGACTTCTGAATTGTAAGGTAATAAATCTGCATCTAATAGAAAAGAATGGATTCATCAATGAATGTAAATTAATGGATAGAAGATAAATGAATACTTGGGATGCTTAAATGGATGGATGACAAGTAGATAAATACATGGATAGATGTGTGGGTATGTGGGCAGATGGATGGATAGAAGGATTAATTAATTGTTACCTAAAAACATGTTTTGTTGTTTGGTGGGAGGGATAAATGAATACATGGACATATGAATGGTTAATTACATGGGTAAATGAATGGATGAATATAGGTGGGTGGAAGGATAAATATATAAACACATGGAGGGATAAAATGTGGGTGATGTGTAGATACATGGACAAATGGATTTTTGGTGAATGGGTAGGCAGACATGTGGATTGATGACTTGATGGATGATGGATGATGAATGGTAATCAATGAATAGATAAATGAGTAGATACTTGGTCAGAGATCTGATTGGATACAAGGGTACTTACATGTGTATTTGCAAATGCACAAATGAAAACTATCTTATGCTTAAAAACAAAACATTATTTTTAAATTTTTTTTTAAGTTGCAGGTGGACACAATATCTTTATTTTATTTTTACGTGGTGCTGAGGATCGAGCCCAGGGCCTCATGCATGCTAGGTGAGTGCTGTACCACTGAGCCACAACCCCAGCCCCCAAAACATTATTTTTGATGTGAATGTGGACTTGCTAGGGAAGTTTTTTGTTGTTGTTGTTTTATTGTTGTTGGGTTTTTTTGTTTTTTGTTTTTGTTTTTTTGGTACCAGGGATTGGAACTGAGGGGCACTTAACCACTGAGCCACATCCCCAGCTTGCTAGATAGGTTTTTAATTTAGAAAGGAGACATCTAGATAGACTGTAAAATGTGTGTAAAGCCCTGATTTTGGACTAAGCCTCCATCCTCCAGGATAAACTATTCAAGGCAAGGTACCTGTGCACTTGATGATTTCTCTGTCTGAACTATAATACTCTTCCTTCAAATAATTAACTTCTGTTGTTTCCCTGAATTATAGCATAAGCATTGCTTTCTCAAGGATGCTTAATGTGCTCTTATAGCGTTGTATACTCTTTCCTTTGGAGCACTAAAATTCCAATTTGTATTTATTTGTATGATCACATGACTCATCGCTATCCTCTACTAGACCATGAGCTCCACAAGGCCTGAGGTCAAAGGGTTTTTGCACACTGTGTTTCCCTTATCATTTAAGTCATGCCTGATGCACAGAAAGTGCCCAGCAAGTCCTTTTTTTAATGACTGGCACTCCCACTCAAATCACTAGGAACGATCCTGACGGGCTGCTAGGGCATTGTTGATACCATGGCAACTAAGTCAGCCTTACTGATGGAAGACTTTAACAAGGAGAGTCTCCTCCAAAAGGGAAGAGCCAACCAGTAAGCTCAGAACTCCTGCCTGGAGTCCTCTCTGCCCTGGAGTAGGCAAGAACCCTTGTCTCTGGACAAGCCAAGCATCTCTTTGCCTTCACTCAGATCCTCCTTACTCACCTGTCCTTGAACCAGCATCCTCTCTGACTTGATGGGCCCCTTTAGCTCTCACCCATCCTGATCTCCATCTGTGCAGCTCCAGTCATCTGCCTGTCCCTGCTTGGGAACGGCAGAAGCCATACACCTCTCATTAGCAGCTAGCATGTCCTCTTCTGACCCTTTGATCATCCTTCTCCTTTCTCGTGGCTAGTTAGTTTCATTTTGATCTTTTCAGTTATCTGCTAGATTTTAGTTTGTGTTCTGTGATCTATTCTTCCTTTTTGTACCTATACATGAAGGGTCTTAGAGAACTGCACTCAAATCTCAGGACTGTGTGAACTAGCTGTGTGCCCTTGAGCAAGTTACTTAAACATCCTGAGCCTCGTTTTCCTAATCCACGAAATGGATGCAATAAATCTAGGTCCCAGGATGGTTGTGAGGATTAAACCACATGACATAGATGAAGCATCTAGCATAGTAGCTGGTGAAAGTAAGTGATAACCAATTATTAATTTGCTTTTTTCTTCCCAGGTTTCTCTCTTTTTCCTGTAGAACAATGCAATGTCCCTTTCTATTTTCCACTTTTCTGTCTACTGAATGTTTTCTATCCCTCATAAAAATAGCAACACATAAAATGAAATTGTGCAGTATTCTTATATCCTCCAAATAACTCAATTCAATTATAGACTAGTCAATTTTAGTTATTCAAGCATTACCAAAGCATCTGAAACTGGTAAATAAAGTTCTATGTTCACATTCAGAAAGTAAAAAGCTAACTCAATACTTTGGAAAATGGTACGGGAAAGACATTTTCTTCGAGGCCTGAGACCTTATATGGAAGTGTCAGCCTATAATCAAATCAGCAGGCTGGAAGACATTGCACAAGAAACCCTTTCTATTTTAAATGTGACACAAAGAATGGAAGCCCACAATATTGGGGGAAGACAGATTGGCAGGAGATCCCTGTGTGTTACCTACAGAGAGTTTATGCAAATGATTTAGTGCAAGAGATTTAAAAATTCAGAATTAAATGAATAAGTTAGTGTGGAAGTGGTCATGAGCTTATTATTGGAATAGTTAGTGGAATAATTAGATAATAGAGAAGCTCCCTAAACCAAAGGGAGATTTCAACACAAAATCATAAGTAACTCTTACAAACATGACCACAAAGGAAAGCAAGTTGGTCCAGGGTTCAAACACTTGCAGGACCACTTTTCTGACTTTGTGATTTGGCCAAATTATTCTGTCTTTCTGGGCCTCTATTTCTTCATCTGTAAATTAGAAATCGATATTGTTTACATCATAGAAATGTTGTGGTTATTAGATCGTCTATTCAAACCACCAAAAGCAGCACTGGGCACCTGGAAAGTATTAGAAAAGGTGGGTGCAGAAGGGAGCCCTGTAGTTCTAGTTACTGGGGAGGGTAAGGCAGAAGCATCACTTGAGCCCAGGAGTTTGAGGCCAGCATGGGCATCAGCAAGACCCCATCCTAAAAAAAATAAAATAAAATAAAAAAGAGGTGTTGGGGATGTAGCTAAGTGGTGGGGCGATGGGTTTGCTCCCTAGCACCAAAAACAAATGAATAACTAGAATGTGTTTCATAATGGAGTAGTTAAGATTATGAAGTATTACTAATTACAAGGTTTCTGATATATTCTCCTTCACTATTTATTATTGAGAAAGGTACTTGCATAGCCATAGGAATGTTGGGGATTATTTCCAAGAGAAAACTCAATACTGACATTTCTCAAGAAGATATGAAGGAATAAACACACCCCTGAATCTGATTCCCAGACTTATAGCTCAGAAATCTGATTTTAGTCAGCAGTGAGAAGAAATTCATTTTTAGGGCAAATTTGCACTAACCAGATTCATAGGCCAATGTATAAATTAATTTTCAATGAGAAATATAACTTTTGAAAGTACCAGAACATTCAAATCTATGCGATCAGCGAACTTTCTTCCTAGGCTTTGTACCTACATGGGAAGCCAAATCCTCAAAGGAAGAGAACTTGAAGATGTAAAGAGGATTCAGTCTGAACTAACCCCAATCAATAATCTCTTAAGAGATTGGTTAGTCTTTCCCGCACGGTGTGTTGTGAAACTTTATTCTCTTTCCTAAGCCAAAAAGGAAAGCATTTGCTATGGACTGAATGTGTCCCCCCTCCTCACCTGCCCTCCAAAGTTCATGTATTGGAAACTTAATCTCAACTTCATATGTCAATGTTATTTAATCCTCAAATTCCTATCTTAATGGCATTTGGAGGTGGGGCCTTGGGAGGCAACTAGGATTAGATGGGGTTGAGAACAGGGCCTCATGATGGCATTAGTAGCTTTATAAGAAAAGGGAAAGACAACCTGAGCCCCTTCTTGCTTTCTTACCATGTGATCCCCACCACATTTGATGCAGCGAGAAGGCCCTCCCTGGATGCTGAGCAGATACCAGGGCCACGGGCTAGGATTTCCCACCTCCAGAGTCATAAGCCAAATCAGATTCTATTTTTTATAAATTATTCATTCTCAAATATTTTTTATACAAAAGAATATTGACTAAGACATTTATTGATGATTTTGATCACCTGAAATATGTTAAACTTCTGTTCAACCAAAATACTACAAAGTCAAAAGACATGACAAACTGGGAAAATATTTCTAACACAAATGGCCATCAAGAGGTTAAAAGCAAATCCATAGAGTGTTAATATACCGTAAGGAAAAGACCAACACTCCATCAGAAAAATAGGCAAAAGGTATGAATAGGTAGTTCACAAAAAAAGAATACAAATGATTTATAAATTGTGAAAGAAATCACACTACACTTATGGTTAAATGCCTTGTAAAATTTATCAAACTAAGTGGAAATATCTTATTGTTATAATTCATCTTTTTTGCTAATGAAATATATATGTATATGGCTATATATCTGTATACATACGGTATTTATATTTATGTATAATTAATAGCTATTAAATGCATTCTTTAATTATTCTATCCTTTTTTTATTATTCCATTGATATATTCTCTTGCTGATTTATTTTATTTTTTAAAATTTTTTTAGTTGTAAATGGACACAAAATCTTTTTATGTATTTATGTATTTATTATTTTACGTGGGACTGAGGATTTAACCCAGTGCCTCACACGTGAGACAAGCACTCTACCACTGAGCTACAGCCCCAACCCTCTCTTGTTGATTTAAAAGAGCTCTTTATATATTTAGGCATTCACTTTTTTCAGATATATGTTTTAGTTATCAATGGATCTTTATTTTTCTTTATTTGTCTGCAGTGCTGAGAATCGAACCTAGTGCCTCATGCGTACTAGGCAACCCCAGCCCCCAGGCCTTAACTATTCTTTGTGTTTTGTTTTATTTTTTTGTGACAGAGTCTCAAATTTGTGATTCTTCCTCTTTAGCCTCCTAAATAGTTGGGACTACAGGCATGTCTGCCACTGTACCAGGCCAACTGTTTATACCTGATAAATAAAGTTTCTCCCTTACCCCTTCCCTGGGCTTCTTCAGACAGAATCATGAGTGAGAAGCAGAAGAGAATTTTCTTTAACTGAATATCCAGTGTGTACTAGATTATCTTATTCACCATCACAGCAATCCTAGGAAGAGCTACTATGGTCCCTATTTTATAGCTGAGGACACGGTAGCACAGAGACTAAGTAACTTGCTCAAGGATGCACAGCTAGTCATTTGTATTTTGAACTGTGAATCTAAAAATGTGCGCTTTTTTTTGTTGTTGTTTTTGACGGATGGGGTGGAGGGATCTCACTATGTTGCCCAGATTGGCCTGGAACTCTGCGTCCCCTTGCTTTATTCTCCCATGTAGCTGGGATGCCACCATGCCTGGCAAAGGCTGTGTTCTTTCCTCTGGGTCATGCAAGTGCCTTCCGAAAGTTCACAACTGGTCAGACCATCAGCTATTTTCTACTTACTGCAACATCTGGGGACCCAGCTGCAAGGTTAATCCTAGCTCATTTCTGAATCAACACCAGCTGGTCATGGTTACATCTGGAGCAGTGAGTGGGCTAAAATTCGTCATTCTGCCCTGGTTCTAGAACCTTGGGGTTGAGTCCTGGAAACCTGAGTACCCACTGAGTTGCAATTTCCCTTTATTTCTCACTTCCGCTTCCGTCTCCTGAGGTCAGGCCCAGTCAGCCTCTAACATTCAAAAGGAGAAAAGAACTCCTATTATTCAGAAGTTATCAATCAGCTCCCCTCCTTGAGAGAAGAGTTGTCATTTGACTGGGCCAGACACGGGGGCCGTGAGAGGACAATCCATATGTACTATTAAGGAAGATCTCCAAACTCATACCCAGGAGTGCGCCCTTTCTTCTGCCTCCCACTAATTTTTGCAGCATTGGCTGTTACATGCTCAGATGACCCCAGTGCGCTGGTCTCGCCCAAGTACCTGCAGTGCCCCAGACGGGTTCTGCCTTACCATACCTCCATGCCCATGCTTCTTTTCCACCTAGCAAATGCTTTTACATCCTCCAACTTGTCTCCGTGAGGAAGGACCCCAGACCTACTTTAAGAAAGAGAGTTAGAGCCAGGCATGATGGTACACCCCTATAATCTCGGCAACTTGGGACCAGAGGCAGGAGGATTTCAAGTTTAAGGCCATCCTGGGCAACTTAGAGACCCTGTCTCAAAATTAAGACATAGCTCACGGTAGAGCACCCTGGGATTCCATATCGAATACTGAAAAGACAAAAAGGAAGAAGAAGAGGACAAGAAGGAGGAGGGGTTAGGTCCTCACCCTCTGCACTCCCCTGTGCTCAGCTTGCCATAGCCTTGACCATATTTTATTGTGGTTTCTGTTTATTTGTCTGGGCTCCCCACCAAACTCAAACATGGATTTCCTCCTGGGCAGGGACCATGCTCTGTGTATCTGTAGTGCCCAGCATCAGTGATGAATGGATGAGGGTGTTTCTGACCCTTAGTGACTCCTTTCCACCCATCCTATGCTCAGATTCACAGGGCTGGTTCTTACATTATCTATCACTCTGATTTGTTTGATAACTTGTTTCCTTCTCCAGCTTTCTATGAATATCAATTCTTGCCTCAAACTAGCTACGGGTACCTAATATGCTTCTTGGTTTGTATCACCCCCAGCTGGACTCTGCATCTCTATTTCTGACTGCCTGGTGGGGGAGAGTTGAATTTTAGGCTCCAGTACGAACACTGCAGTCTCTTTAAGCCTTTTTGAGCTGGCAGAGTTCCCACCATCCCTTCCACACTCCCTGGCTAAGTCCAGGCCCTGGTCCTGACCTTTCTGGACCTCTCTCTGGCTTTATGGGCATGAGGCCAGGCTCAGAGAGGCTTGGTTTTCAAATTGACCCCCTGCCATTCGGCTCCCCTTCTACACTACTTCAGGCATGTCAGGAGGCAAATCAGCTGAGTCACTCCTGGGCCAGGAGTGCTGCAGCATCTCGGGAGAAATCAACAGAGCAAGAAGAAATGAGCTCATGCTACAGAAAGGCAGTACGAGCAGCCAGGCAGCCGGAAGCCCGTGGGAGACGAGGCAAAGCACCACCTAGGTCACAACTGTGTCCTTCCAACTGTTGCCACTCTTTGGAGAGCAGTTCTTTTAGGACCTGATCACGTAGACCCGTTCATACCTAAGCAGCCCCCATCACAAGGGTGTTGGAGTCAGACCCCACAACGGTCATTTTTGCATATCTCCCAAAGTGGGTTGCTGGACCCAGGGATGGGGGACTAACAAGAGAGGGTGTGTTTGCAGCTCTAGGGGAAGGACCTTTGAGGGTCATTGCTGAGTTAGTCTTTATGTACTTACAGACCCTCCTCCTGGCTAGCCCCAAAGATGACCGACATCATTCCTGCCCTAGAGGGTTCATGGTCTAGCAGATGAGGCTGTTAAAACATTCCAGGCTGGGTTCTTACAGAGAAAACAAAATACAAATAGAGACAGAGAAGTGCAAACAAAGCTCCCTTGTGTGAGGGTGGTTGAAGGGAGAATGCATTGGCCAGAGGGTTGGGAGAGCTGATTTTATGTTTTAAATTGTATGTGGAGAGCTTCAGAGGGTTGTAGTACAGTGGGAATGGAAGCAGATGAAGCTAGAGAGATGGGTCCCAAGACCAGATCGCTACAGTGGAACAGAACATTCTCTGAATTAGAGCACAGGAAAAAGAGCAGGCCAGAGTGAGATGGCATGCTGAGCTTTGTCAAAGTTTTGTCTCAAGTATTGGATTAAGGTAGAACTCATTAGCTCTGTGTGATTGCTGCATCTTTAGTCATTCTGAACAAAATGACAATAGACAATAGGCCTTGTGCAGAACTCTGTATGAGTAGTGATTACAGATAAAATCACATCACTCTCTGAGAGGTTGGGAAGTTTGAATCTACGAGATAAATTTAAACAGCAGAGTGGTCTGGAAGTTGAGAAAAGGCAGCGAGGTGAAGCAGTGAGGCAGCAAAACCATCAGTCAGAAGCAGCCGTGGGGCAGACAGAAGGAACCTGGCAAGAAGCTATGACCCAGAGACAGTAAATGGTTTGCAGGGGTAAGAGAAATCAATACATTTGCCAGAGGGAGAAGCCACGAGATAGAAATGGAGATAGAGAAGTGCTAAATCATGAGCATGGTGAAGTGACAAAGGCAAGGAGCAGTGGTGTCCATTTTGCAAAGACCCACATGGTGTCTAGAAAAACAACATTTCCTATTCACACACAGTGGCTGGACTCCAGGGAGGTCCAGTGCCTGCCTCCTTGGCTCTGCATCCAAGCAAAGATACTAACCACGGTGAAGGGTAAATCTTCTCTTGTAAGATTAGATCAGTTTTGAAATTCTCTCTTTTTCCAAAGATCAATGGTCTTGGTCATTGAATTGCCAACGTTTAAAGAAAAGTCAGAGGTGGGTGGATAAGTCAAGATCTGGTCTGAAACGTAGACTCTATCCTGCACAGGGTATTCTTTGCGGATTTGCCATTTTGCACTACTAGAGAGAGATTTGGAATGTGTCTCATGGTAGGGGTTAAGGGAGGAGAAAGGATATTGTAATATTAAGGGTTTCTGGATTCAACAGCAAAGACCATCTCCAGTGATTCTAAAGAGAAAGAGATTACCTGAAGAATCTTTTTTTTTTTTTTTGAACCAGGGATTGAACTCAGGGGCACTCGGCCACTGAACCATATCCCCAGCCCTATTTTGTATTTTATTTAGAGACAGGGTCTCACTGAGTTGCTTAGGGCCTCGCTAAGTTGCTGAGGCTGGCTTTGAACTCGTGATCCTCCTGACTCAGCCTCCCAAGTCGCTTGGATCACAGGTGTGCGCCACCATGCCTGGCCTGAAGAATCTTAAGTAACTCACAGAACTCAAAGGAAGGCTGGAAAGCTGGCCTCAGAAAAGCCAGATAAGGTGCTATGACAGGAATAGTCCAGTTAGGTCATTTCTGCCAGCACCATTGCCACTGGACACCTTACTCCAAAGTGCTGGGTGGTGATTCCCTCCAAACTACACAGAGGCTTAGGAGTCCAAAATGGTAAATGTCCTGTTTTGAGATCAGTTAGGTCTTCTTCCAGCCCAGATCAAAGAAGTCCTCCACATTTTTCAGTTCAGCACAATGAGAGGCTAGAGTGCAGAGAAATAAAAAATATGTGTTTTTCAGGCCTTGTTCTCTGGGCACATATTCCTTTCCAAGAATCCGGGAGAAGGAATGGGTAGTAGTGATTGTGGCAGGCAAGTTTCAGGTCACAGCGATCCTGTGTATCTGCCAAATCCCTCTATCCCCAACATGACTTAACTCATCTTGGTTGGCAACCCTGGCTAGGAGAGCCCTAAACTGTGACTTGAAGGGCACGTCATTGTTAGGCAAAGAAGTGGGGTGGGTAGAATGTTCTAGGGTCTGCAAAAAGTTGGTCCATTTGAGTCACTGATATGGATTCTGAAGGGTATGGAAAATAATATTCTTACAAGACAGCTCCCCAAGAAAAGTGGAGGAATGGTGTGGCTCGGGAGGTGGGAGGGGAAACTGGCCAAACATTAAACCTCTCCCAGTGCATTCCTGGTAACAATGGGCCCTAAAGGAAAGGGGCTGATAAGGAATACCAGGCCCTAAACCTTGACCTTCCCCCAGGTCAAATTAGTCCTGAATGACAATGGGCAAGATTTGAGTACTCATCCCTCGGGGTCTGGTTTTAACCTGTTTATCAAGCCCCTGATGGTCAAAACTGCACGAGCATGGTTTCCGATGATTACATCATCCTCATTGTACCCTATAAAACCAAAATCCCCTCTCTAACTGACGGCCATTTTCCCATCCAGAAAGTGGACCCGAATAGTGCCCAAGTCCCTGAAGGAATAAAGGGCTCTCTGAATCCTTCGAGGTCTGCTTCCCGTCCTTTGGAGGGTAAGGAAGGGAGACAATGGAGTGAAATGAGGCAGAGGGGAAGGCACGGTGCAGAGTTTGGGTTTTATGCTGAAGGCAGTGGGCTGCCATTGACATACTTTAAGCTGAGAACAGACGTGGCAATAGTTGTGCTTTAGGAAAGATGATTGGCTTCTGTTTTGCTTACCACTGCCTCACTAGTACCTATCACACCATAGGTGCTCAGTAAACCTTGTGAAGTGAATAGATGAATGACCACTGTGTGAAAAATGTAACCAGTTAGGAGGCGATGGTGTGGTCCCAATACTAAATAACAGATGCCCTGAGCTGTGGTGATGGCTATGGGCATGGAGAGAAATGACCTGGTTCGCTGAATGTTTGGCACGTAGAATAAATTAGATGCTGGTAGTGGGAAGCTCAGTATCAAAGATGAGATTCTGGTTTTTAATTCAGGCGAAGTTACCATTTCATGAGATAAGAGACAGGAGGTGTAGGTGGCGGGGGTGGGGTGGAGGGAGAGATGAACAAATTCATGCATTAACACATGAAGTTTTCGGTGTCTATGGGACAGATAAGTGGAGACTTTAGCTGTTGGTGAGAAGTTTATTACAAGAAGTTCCTGGGAGAGCCTAAACTAGGTGGATTGCAGGTAGAGATTTAGCAACTCCCCTGGAGAGCAGAGCCAAAGCCTGTGCCCTGGAGCATGCACCTGAGCCCAGCTTGCTGGCTCCTGACCCAGGCAACGCCATTGAATCTTTATGCAGTAAACATTTTTAAGGGCCTACCTACTCTGCGTCCAGTCCTAAAGTCCTCCCCTTGCCTCCCTTCCCCAGGCTCACCATTTCCTCCTGCCTGCAGGGAGGTCGGCAGCGCCGCTTAGAGCTGCACCGGAATTGCTTCCTCAGACTTATGTAAGCCAGAGCAGATGCTGGAGCCTGTGTCAGGCAGCACAGGCAGATGCAGCGGAGAGCTCCAGCCACGTATTTGTATTGCTTGTATACCGAGCACAGCAAAACCAAACTAAAGAGCCTGGCAAAATGTTTATTTAGACACAACTTATGTAAGAAAGAGAACAACTTACATAAGAAAAAGCATCCAGTTTGGTGGCTGTTGTCACATCACTGTGCCACTCCCACTTCTCTGGGCTCTGATGTTAGGCCGGCCTCTCTCATCATCAGTGGGGAAACAACCCAGAGGAGGCAAGGGCTGGGGAGGAACTCAGTGATTTGTGCTCTGAAGTGGATGAACGGTGACTGCTCTGTTTGTTCTCTCCCTTCTTCAGGGCATGGAGGCAGGGGGACACCAGGCACTGCTTCCACCAGTGAAGGCGCTGTTTAGGGGTTACTGCATTCCCTTGTCCCTACAGATTATGAGTCCAAGAAAGTGTTGTTTTTTCTTTTTCTTTTTTTTTTTTTTTTGGAACCAGGGATTGAACTCAGGGACAGTCGGCCACTGAGCCACATCCCCAGCCCTATTTTGTATTTTATTTAGAGACAGTGTCTCACTGAGTTGCTTAGGGCCTCGCTAAGTTGCTGAGGCTGGCTTTGAACTCGCGATCCTCCTGACTCAGCCTCCCAAGTCGCTTGGATTACAGGCGTGCGGCCCGGCTGAGAAAGTGTTGTTGACATGAAGAAAGGAAAAGGTTTGTTTTTTGTACAGGGATCAAACCCAGGGGCACTGAACCACTGAATGCATCCCCAATTCTCTCTTTGTATTTTATTTAGAGACAGGATTTCACCTAGTTGCGTAGGGCCCCCTAAGTTGCTAGGGCCGGCTTTGAACTCATGATCCTTCTGTTTTAGCCTCCCAAGCCGCTGGGATTAGAGGCGTGCGCCACCACACCTGGCCTAGTTCACTTGTTAAGCAGAGCTTTCTCTCGTGGGGAAGACTTTCCTATTGTGTATTGTGTGGTATTGTGTGTGATACCACCTGTATTTATTAAGGAATTAAAGAGTGTACATTTAGAACACACGTGTGTGTTTCTGGGTAGTGCTGAATTCATTGTGTTCTAAGGATTAAATATCATTCTAACAAATGTAATTTAAATAATGGAGCATGTGCTGTCCCAAGTCTGGGCACTCAGACCCATTCTTTGCCCTTGTCCTGCTTTGCTTTGTGTCATGGTGGTGCTGAACCTGCACGTTCCTTTCTCTGGCTCCTCTGTCAACTAGGTCCTAGTGAGGCGGAGCATGAAGTACTGGCAGGTGATCAAAGGGCAGAGGGAAGGAGAACCTGGGGTGGTCTTTCACCCTCTCTGTCATGGGTGACATCTTCGGTGGTAGTTGCATCTGCTGTGTGAGCCCAGCTCTTCAGCTATGCTTGCCACGGTCCCAGCTTTCCCCAGTGAAGCTGAAGCCTGAGCTCCAGTAACACATCTATCTCCCTTTGTCCTTCCAGCCTAGGGTGGTGGTGGCTTCCTGTGGCTGCTAACCTCTGAGTTGCTTCACTGTCCTGTTTGGCTTATCAACTAGTCTATCACTGGTAGAACCAATTCTCTGCATTGGATTCCCTTCCTTTTAGATGCTTAGAATGGTTCTGTTTTCCTGGTAGGACTCTACTTGATAGACATAGTACAATGGAAACGATCCGAGGATGGGAATTTTTTTTTTTATCTCTGAGGATAACCTCCGGCTCATAAACACATGTGACACATCCCTGGGCCCCAGAATGATCTGATATGAGGCTGTCACATGGAAGCAGGAGTTTTGTGTTTGAAGCCGGGGATGAGAGCTATGAAAGCACAGGATATGGGAGGAAGAACAGTTCGAGGGGAGGGAATGGCAGTGCATGGATATGTTAATGACCTGAGTAATTGCATCTTCCAAGATAAGCCCAGTTGCTATCTTTTTAAAAACTATCTAGCCATTTTCAGCCTGGTAGTGAATCTGCAATGGAAATGCTTTGGCTAGACCTGCATTCATGTTAAACAAGTCCTGTTTCTTAAAGGCTGAGGACATGGGTCAGTCTGAGGCTGGCCGGCCTCTCTCCTTCCCTCCATGGGCTTCCCTTCCTCCCTGTCTCTTTCTTTCCCTCCTCAATCTCCCCCGCTCCATTTGCAATTTGGAGATCAATTCTTTGCAGCAGCTTCTTTCACAAAAGCTGATGGCCTATGCCAGAAGAAAAAGTTCATCAACTGCAAGAGTTTTTTTTTTTTTTTTTTTTTTTTTTTTTTTTTTGGGGGGGGGAGGTTTGTTTTGTTTTAAAGCTGAGCAGTGGGATCTGGATTGCAGAACCTGCAGGTTTGCTGCCTGCTCAGCGGGACAAAGAGAGCAGAGCCAGGAAGATGAAAGCCAAGCAGACCAGAAGAAAGGGAAACACAAGGAAGCTCATTTAAAGGGGAGGAGACTTTGCTTTAACCACTAGGGGTGGGGGTGGGGGTGGACACTTCCTAAAGCACGTGCTGTTTCCAGTCCCCAGATGGTGTCTTTTGCCCTGCAAAACAAGTAACAGACAGCATGATTTTGATGCTCAGAAATAAATGTGTGGGCAAGTCATCTGGGAAATGATGCCTATGGCCATTATGCTTAAGAGATCCAACCATATTTGAAAGCAACTGGCCTGCCTTTCGGGCCTCCGGTGCATTTGAATACTCTATTTACATTGTTACCAGCTATATTTGCACAACTAGAACTTCACCTGCTTGATAATTTACTTAGGGTACATACTGTATTTACATGGTATAGATCTCAGTGGGAAAACTGGTCATACCAGTTTGAGGCTGGAAAGAGTGGAAACCAACCTAGAATATTCCTCTTTGTTTCCCCAGGCCCACTGCCCTTGTCTCATGGGTTGGCACAGAGAAAATACTAAAAAGAGAATAACCATTGACTGATAGAATGGTTTATTGACGGTGAGGCACTAGTTTAAGAGCTCAGCACAATCATGTAAAATGTGAACTAGTATTATCCCCATTTTATAGAAAGTGGGATATAGAGAGTTTCTGTAACTTACCCAAGTGCTTTGGTTTGGATATAGTTTGCCTCCTCTGAAATTTATGTTGAAATTCAATCTTGATTATGAGATATTAAGAGGTGGGACTTTTTTTTGTTGTTTTTTTGAACCAGGGATTGAACTCAGGGACACTCGGCCACTGAGCCAGAACCCCAGCCCTATTTTGTATTTTATTTAGAGACAGGGTCTCACTGAGTTGCTTAGGGCCTCGCTAAATTGCTGAGGCTGGCTTTGAACTCGTGATCCTCCTGACTCAGCCTCCCAAGTCGCTTGGATTACAGGCGCGTGCCACCACACCCGGCCCAAGAGGTGGGACTTGTAATGGAGATTAGAAGGGCTGGAGTTGTCACTCAGTGGTAGAGCACTTGCCTGGCATGTGTGAGGCCCTGGGTTTGATTCTCAGCATCACATATAAATAAAATGAAAAAGATCCATTGACAACTAAAGAAAAATATTCTTTTGAAAAAGAAGTGATTAGAGCCTGCCATTATGAATGAATTAATGGTTTAATAGATGATTGGATCATCTCAAGAATGGTTCTGCTATAAAAGCCAATTAGGCAAGGCCTCTCATGAATTCCCTGTTTCTCTGGTAATGCAGGTGATTTGATGCCTGCGTTACCTCAGGTCCCTGACAGCAAGAAGGCCATTATTAGATACAACCCTTTGATCCTGAGCCGAAACCATTAGCCAACCATTTTCTGTATGACTTACTCAGTCTGTGACATTGTTAGTACCAACAAAAAATGGTTAAACGGCTAGAACATGCTAGGGCTAGTATTGAACCCAGGCAGTCTGGAGCCAGATGTTCTACCACTGTTTGTTTTTCAACATAAAGACCTCCAGTTCAAGAAGGCAGAATGAACAAGTGCAACTAATTACTCACTCTCTCTCAACCCAGCTAAAATCAGTGTGGGAATTTTTTTTTTTTTTTTAATATATAAAGGTTTAAATCTACAAAAACCAAGAGAGGGAAGAGAAGACAATATTCCCAAGCAGTAATACAATTTTAGGAGCTGGAAAGCAGATGAATGAATAGTAGCTGACTTAGCAGCCTTGGAGAGCTGAATCCTACATGGGAAATGGGAAAAAACAAGGAACAGCAAAACTGCAGGTCACAGCAGAAACCCCCGAAGTCTTAGGAATGGGTAGCACTGGGTGGGGTTAAAAAGGAATTATAGGGCTGGGGATATAGCTCAGTTGGTAGAGTCCTTCCTTGCAAGCACAAGGCCACAGGTTCAATCCTCAGCACCACAAAAAAGAAAAAAAAAAAAAAGGGAATTATAGTCGAAGCCTAAGACACAGACGACCACGTTCCTCCTTAACTATGAGGCTAATCTTTGCCTTTCACCCAGGTACTGGCTCCTAAAAGGGAATGCCTCAACCAGAATCTTGGCCATTTGCTGGGTGCTTGTGGAATTCAGTTTTTTGGGGTTAGCTTATACTAAGAGTGACTTTAGAGGGATATGTTAATAGGCCACATTTAGAAAACAATCTTATATCCCCAATTTCCTCACTCTTTATCCATAGATTCAGTTGAAAAGGTGAAGCCAGACCTGGATAGGTAGTTAGTGTAGAAATAAAAGAAATCGGATCAAATGGAGAAAATGGAGGACATGAAAACCACCTGCATTTGGAAGTTGGAGGCTGTCAGAGATCTCTGGAGCCCATTGATTACCAGATTTACCTGCCCTTATTGAGAACTATAGGCAAAGAGTTGCTAATTAACACCTGCTGGGACATTACCTGCTATCGCTTCAGCCCTCCCCCTGCCCATCTGCTTCTCCGCTTTTGCAACTCACCTGCAAAAGTGGGGCCTAGACAGGGAGGAAGGAAATGAGGAGGGAAGGGAACAAGAGAGTAAAACTTATAAAAAGGACAGGATTTACTCGCCACATGGATTCCGCCTTTGGGTCCCCTTCTTCCACCCAGGAGAAGTCTGCTTTTACTTTTCTTTAATAAAACTTTTATTTTCCACTCTGCACTTGCCTCGGTCTGCTTCTACAGTGTTATTCTTCAGCACCTGAGGAAGCAGGACTGGTAACAAAGGGTAACAAAGGTAGAACAGAAAAGGATTTGCAGGAGCAGAATGTTGCAGGTTCATTTTCTGGAGTAGGTTGAAGAGGGCTCTGGATTATGGAATGCCGGTGCAATTGAGGGCAGAGGTGTTATTTACTAGCAATAGGAGAATTAGGTGTAAGTTTGCACACAGAACATGAGATTCTCATGCTTTTCTTCTCTTACAACTACTAGAATCATGGTAGCCAGGATTTTATCTTCCAAGCAAGAGAGTGGGAGACCCCTCTCTCTGGAGAATCTGATCAGCCTAAGAAGAAGGACTATGCTAATGAGTCCAGGAGGATCTTCTTACTCATGGTGAAGACACGGACCACATGCCTGAGTCAAGGGTGAAGAGCTTCTGATCAGTTTTGCTTTCCTCTTAAGTCTGATCAGGCAACCCAAGATATAAGCCTAATCTTAACCCAAACATTGAAATATCCAAACAACCACTAAACATTTCCAGATACTGGAGAAAAACCTCCAATGGGAAAGATGGAAACTTAAACTAACAGGTGCAATTTTGAGCATTCAAGACAATATAGGGAGAAGATAATAACAGGTACTGCATACATTAAAAAGGGGAGGGTCATTGGGTTACAAAAGCAGGTCAATTCTATTTTTTAACAAAAGGGCTTGGAAATGAAAACAGATGTTAAGGAAAGGATAAAGTCATTTTCCTTGAATATTAGAGGCCGTTTCTCCATGGTCTTCTATCTGCCTCTTGGGGAATCTGTTGCCATCATGATTTTTGACATTTTACATGAAAGCTGTTTTCCACTCTCAGGAAGTTTTTTGGATCTTCTCTTTGTCATCAGTGGCCTGATGCTTTCCAGAGGCGTGATTTGGGTGGAGATATTTCCAGTGTTTGTGTTGGCTACTCTTTGGAATATTTGAATCTGGAAATTCCTGTCTTTCTTTTTTCTGGGATATTCCCATTGTTTTCAGTTATTTCTTTGACAAATTCCTTCTATCTGTTCTATACTTTTGGCATTCATTTTTTTCATTTGTTGCACCTCCTCGTTGGTGCTCAAATTCTCTTGTATTTTCTCTCCTACTATCCACCCCTTTATCTTTTCATCCCTAGGAGAGATTTCCTCATTTCCAGACCAATCCTGGGTAGAAAGCTCTGGGAAATCTGGATTGGAAGATTCAGGGGAGTGATTCCTCCAGGGAGACTGTGACACCCTCGGGGTGTTTCGGGCTGTTGGGGTGGGAGGTATCATTGGGGAAAATCTCGGTCTGGCATCCATGGTGCTTATCGTCCTAGGGCCCTGGTATGCCTCTCTGGTCCACAGCCTCTCCTTAGCTTTCTCATCCTGCAAATTTCTGTTCTACCTTTACAACCAAATCTATGGATAGAGTGAGGAAATTGGGGATATAAGATTGCTTTTTAAATGTGGCCTATTAACATATTCCTCTAAAGTCACTCAGTATCAACTACCTCCAAAGAACTGAATTCCATGGGCACCCAGCAAATGGCCAAGATTCTGGTTGAGGCATTCCCCTTTAGGAGCCAGTACCTGGGTGAGAGGCAAAGATCAGCCTCGTAGTCGCCTATAGCAGTCTAGGGAATCATAATTCAACGGGAACTCGGGACAGCAGAATTTTTGTTAGGTCTCAGGTACCACACTGCTGCCTAGGACTTGCTGTGTCCTGGGATGCCAGAGGACTTGTTTCCTTAGCAACCATAATCATGTGACAGGAACACACAGAGATCCTGAGATGTTGCTTAGCAACCAGGCTGCACCTGCTGGGGCTCTGGGCTGGCAGCTTGGACCAGGGAGCCTGGCTTTGAACTTGGAAACTCCCATCATGGCTGGTAAAAGGAGGAAGCCCTAATTTGGGGAATCCCAGTTTGGACTCCAAGCGTTTGCAGGATGCCAGAGGTACACAGGGGGAAGCTGAGGCAGAGGAGATTGGCTTTCTCATTGTAATGGAGAAGGATGAAAGGTGTGGGAAGAGCAGGGCTGCTGAGGAGAGGCAGACCATTGGGCTGATGTGGGTAGTGGTTCTCTGCCTGGCCTATCTTAGTGAAAACCCTAACATCTGAGAGGACGGGTGTCCACAGCTCCAAGGAGGGATGTGCCTGGCTTAGGACTCAGCTCTACAGGACTTCTCAGGTACCTAAATTAAGCCAGAGTGTCTGGTTCCTAAGAGTTAGTCCCAGGAGCTTTCCTCTGCAAGGTGATCATCAGGAGGTGCATTGAACCAGCCTCAGAAACCTAGCTATTCAGTCACATGACCAGGGGGGAGCTGTCCAGGGCTTGGGGCTACTTCCTCTCCAGCTGCTCTTTTCTCTCCTTCTGCCAGGGCCCAGCTGACTTGGAGGTAGGCTGTGGGGTCAAATTGCTTAATTTTGTGTGTTTGTGCGTGCGCGTGCACATGTGTGCGTGTGTGTGTGTGTGTGTGTGTGTGTGTGTGTTACTAGGGATTGAGCCCAGGGTGCTGTAGTCCTGAGCTACATCGCAGCTTTTTCTATTTTTTATTTTGAGTCACGGTCTCTCTGAGTTGCCCAAGTTGGCCTCAAACTTGTGATCTCCTGCCTCAGCCTCCCTAGTCACGGGAATTACAGGTGTTAAACTGCATAGATTTGAATTCAGCGTCTACCTCCAAGGACAAAGGGCTAAATTTTTGTTTCAGTTTATCTCTACTGTAGAATGGATCATTGCAAGGATTACATGAATGAACCCATGTTGAAGTGATTATCGTACTTCTTGGTATATACTCAGTGCACAGTAAATCTGTTCCCACCAACAATCCACCCTGACACTTCCTGGGAAATAGCCCAAGAGACAGAGTCCATGGTCAGGTCTACTCCCTGGAGCAGATGGGACTAGATAGTGGCCAATGCTCTAGAAACCTCTACATTTGCAGATGACTGGAACATTACACTGCCCCTGAGGAACTTTGCTGAGAGTTTGACTCCCCTTGACCACTTTACCTTGTTGAACCAAGAGCCCTTCCCACTGTGGCTACCCAAAATACCCCAATATCTGCACCTGCTACTGCTCAGAAAATTGCACATACAGCGTGTTACTTTAGGCAGTGAGATCACGGTCTCAGGAGTTGAGCTCATATCCTATCTTCCGCTTTGTCTTAACTCTATGTCTTGAACAAATGTATCTCCTCTCTGAGCCTCAGTTTTCTCATCTATAGTACAGAAAGTGGCAGTACCCAGCCTGCGTGGTATAAGATATGCCTGGCTCTTGATAAATGTTAGTAATGTTAACATGTATTGATAGCCAGAGACTCAAAAGTTCTGTGTGTGTGTGTGTGTGTGTGTGTGTGTGTGTGTGTATTCACATGTTTATAAACAGGCTTCAAGCTAGAATGTGAAACTGATCAACAGCATGACCATTTCCATTGGTCCCTTAAAGGAAGAAAGGAGAGAAAGGAGGTGATGGTTGACATGCTCCCCCCAGCCCACCCCCAGGTGGTACTGGCATTACAGGAGCAGCTCTGTACTCTTGTGTCAGGCTGCTGCTCTCTGCTTAGGGAATCCCAGCCAGCCTGCCTTCTGCCTGCTCCCACCAGCCCTCCACTCCAGCCAGCCTGCGGTCCATCAACACTCCCCCTCCCTCCCAGCCATGGCAGAAGCTGGCGTCTGCTCTTCCTCCTTTCTCAGCTGAGTTTGTTCCCCAGATGACCCTACAGCTGCATGTTGCTAAAATTAGCTGGATCCTGCATTTGACTCTGATAATTAATTACCCAAATGGAGAAAATTGAATAGTTAACTGGTTCACAGGAAGATAATTAGCTTTTCTGAGCCCCTGTAACAGGCAAATAAAGAGGAGGATTGTTTCTCAATTGCCTTCATTAAAGGGAGTTCCTCTCACTCAGGGGCCCTGCCCCTGGGCTCTTGGGGCCCTGTAGGGTTCCTTAGAGCTGATACTTCATCTCAAAATAGAGAAGCATCTGGTACAGTGTAGACAGTGCAGGCTTTAGCCTCTAACAGGCTTGACTTCAAGTCCCACCTCCAACCATTTATTATCTGACCTTTGATATGGGGTACAACCTTTCACAGCCTCAACATTCTTGTCTGGAAATGGGAATAATGCTGTGTAACTCACAGTGATGTCATAGCCTTTGAATGATAATGCTTGGTTTTTCACTCATGGATAGATTTTCATTGATAAAGTTCATAAGGTGCATTGTTCATTGATTGGTAGCACCATCATTATTAATACTAAACTAGTGCTATTGGACTCCTGACTCTGGGGATCCAACAAATGAGGTCCAAGCACTTGCTCCCCCCCAGAAAAAAAAACCAGAAGAGGTAATGATGAAAAGCATGAAAGGAACTTTAATCAGTGCAGCTATGCCAGGAAGACAAATGCCCCCATGTCCTTAGCCCTGTCTTCAGGGGCTGACAATGACTTCGGGGAACAGGGACAAGGATTGGGGAATTGCATAGCTAGAGGGTTTTCACAGCTGCCAACGCAGCCAATCTTGGTCAGGTTTGATCTGTTCCATCATTACCTCAGGATTGATCAAGCCTGACTTACCCGGGATAAGACACTTGCTGTTGCCTGGGTGGTAGCTTCTACTTATCCCAAGGTGTTTATGGAATCATGCCTAGTTCCTGAAATCCAAGGTCACATGGTGCCAAGGAGATGGATGTAAAATGGAGGCAGAGATGCCATCTTTATTCCTGCTTTTAGCCACCCACTGGGCACTTGCGGGCAAAGTGAAGAGTCTAGATCCTTGTTACCTAGCACCACGCCCTCCCTCTACCATGGAAACAAGTTAAACACAGAAGGAAACCAAAGTATACTAAATCAAGCTTAAATCAACCGCTGGCTCAGTGGTAGGGTGCTTGTCTACCATGTGAAGGGTCCTAGGTTCAATCCCCAGCACCCCCAAGGGGGAAAAAAATTGAATAAAGCATTATATGCTGATTGCTGCAAAGTCTTAGCAGGGTAGGGAAGACTCTTGAAGGTCTTCCGCCGCCTACTCAACTTGCCTCTGTGCCCATGATATTGGCCCTGCTCTTTGGTCCTAGGCTCCCTGGGGCTATCATCAAGCCCTTACCAAACTTCTCCCAAGCACAGAATCTCATCTCCATTTACCTGGTCATAGACCTTCTGAGATTTTATCTACTCCTAAGCCCAGCCCCTTCTAGGGTTATCCCTCTCTGACACTTCTAACATGTATAGATTTATTAAAGTCCCTCATATCTGTGGGGGACTGATTCCAGGATCCCCTGTAGATATTTAGATCAGTGAATGCTCAAGTCCCTTATATATACAGGTAGTATTTACATATAACCTAAGCACACCCTCCTGTGTACTTTAAATCATCTCTACACTACCTATTATACTTTAAACAATATCAATATTATGTCAGCATATTTATATAGCATATACACTGCATTATTCTGGGAATAAACAAGGAAAAATATCTGTGTATCTTTAGTATGGGTGCAGGCTTTTTGATCCACAGTTGGTAGAATCCATGAATACAGAATTCTTGGATACGGAGGGCCAACTGTATATACAGAGGGCAAGAGCAAGGGCCCTGGAGCCAGACTGCCTGAGTTCAAATTCAGCTCAGGCATCTACTGTCACTCACATTGTGCCTCAGAGTCCTTATTATAAAATGGGGTTGTAGCTGGGCGCGGTGGCGCATGCCTGTAATCCCAGCACTTGGGAGGCTGAGGCAGGAGGATCGTGAGTTCAAAGCCAACCTCAGCAACGTAGTAAGACCGTAAGGAACTCAATGAGACCCTGCCTCTAAATAAAAATACGAAATAGGCCTGGGGATGTGGCTCAGTGGTGGAGTGCCCCTGGGATCAATCTCCAGTACCAAAAAAAAAAAAAAAAAATTAAAATGGGGTTGATAATAGTAGTACTGACTTCATAAAGTGAGCGTGACTGAATACATGTGAGCTGTTTAGAGAAGTGCTCAAAAGCATTATTTATTATTGTTATTATCTAGTTTTGGTTCTGGATTAGGGCAAGGAGAAGTCTACAGGTGGCTGGAGAAAAGCAGGATGGGAGGCCTTCACTGGCTGAGGACTCAGACTGAAAAATCTCAGAAACAACTGGAGCATTTTCACTGGGAAGAGTCAGTTGGGCAGCATCTCTCACACTTTCTTTTCTTTTTTAAATATTTTTTGGTTTTTGATGGACCTTTATTTTATTTATTTATATGTGGTGCTGAGAACTGAACCCAGTGCCTCACACATGCCAGGCAAGCACTCTACCACAGAGCCACAATCCCAGCCCTTCTCACACTTTCTTTTTTTTTTTTTTTTTTTTTTGACGGGGGGTTGAACTCAGGGGCACTCGGCCACTGAACCACATCCCCAGCCCTATTTTGTATTTTATTTAGAGACAGGGTCTCACTGAGTTGCTTAGGGCCTCGCTAAGTTGTTGAGGCTGGCTTTGAACTCGTGATCCTCCTGGCTCAGCCTCCCGAGTCGCTTGGATTACAGGCGTGTGCCACCACGCCCGGCTTTCCTCTCACACTTTCTTAGGCAACTATATCATACTGTTTTATTCTGTCTAAACACCCAGTTTCACTCTCAGCTGATAACTTTGCTTCTTGTTTCATTGAGAAAACACAAAAGATAACTGCCCCCCCGTTTACTCCCTCCCAGGACTCTGTTGGTATTCTGCTTTCCTGATTTGCTCCAGATGAACGGCCTGGGTTCTTGTCCAAGGCCAGCCTTTTACTTATCACCAGATCCCATCCTTTGTTGCTTACTCAAGGACATCACTCCAGCAATTTTCCCTCTTTCCTGCATCATCAATTTTTCTCTCTACTGGAACATTCCCATCAGCATAAAAACATGCTGCTATTTCTTCACTGTAGAAAAAACAAAGCAAAACTCTTTATCTTCTAACCCTTCTGGCTATACTTCATTGCTTTGCTTCTCTTTACAGTAAAATCTACTAAACGCAGTTGTTTTAAAGAATTGCTGCTTCCAATTCTCCTCTTCCCATTCTCTCTTGAACCCTCTCCAATCAGACTTTCACACCCACCACTCTACCCAGACTACATAATCCAGATTACCAATGTCCTCTATGCAGATAAATCCGAAGATCAATGATCAGTTCTCAAATTGCTTGACTGTATGATAGATAGAGGTTAGCTGATCTCAAAATCTCTCTCTTCTTCCTCTTGGGCACTAGTGGAACCATATTTTCCAGACTGATTTGTAATCAGATGTGGCAATATAACTGGGTTCTGGACAATGCCTTGTGGGTGGTAAGTCCATGCCTGATTCCAGAATCTTCCTGTGCTGACCATCTGCCCTCCAGATACACTTTCCATTCTGCTCATACCTCCGGAGCTTAACCATTAGAGACACCATCAGCTCTATCTTCAAAATATATGCAGACTCTGACAAAGCCTCACTACGTGTGCTATCCCTGAGGGAAGAATTAAAACATAAAGCCCCATGATGGCCAACAAGACCCTACAAGACCTTGTTCCATTACTTTTCTGAATTTGTGCCTTGCTAGTCTTCCTCTTACTCATGCTATGCTGGACAAACTGGCCCCCTTGAGTTCCATGAATATGCCAGAGTTTGCTAACCACAGGGTTTATGCACTTGCTCTTCTCTGTTCCTGGAATGCTGCTACCCCAGAAAGCCATGAGCCTCCATTCTGGTTGGGTTGAGTGGATGGGAGGGTACCTCAGGCAACTGAAGGGAAGAGAGTGAGTTTGAGGTGTTTGTTCCCCTTGTGGGGTTGCCTTGAGTTGGCCACTGTCCTCTACCCAGGCATCTCTCCTCACATTGATGAAGCACTAGTTCCAGTAACCATTGGTTTCTCTTGCCTCTTGCCTGGACATGGTCACAGCTCTCACTGCCAATCATCTCAGGGTAGGGCAACATACTTTTATAGTTTTTCTGCCCTTGTTCTCATTTTAAAAAAAATGTATAAGTTGTAGATGGACACAATACCTTTATTTTATTTATTTATTTTTTATGTGGTGCTGAGGATCGAACCCAGGGCTGCAACATGTGCTAGGCAAGCGCTCTGCCACTGAGCTACACTCCCAGCCCTAGTTCTCACTTTTACAAGTACTCTCTTTTTTAAACCTTTCTCAAGTTACCCAACTTTCGTGTGCCCTCTGTTTCCTGCCAGTGTGTAATCAGTATACTTTCCCATGTACCATCCTCATCTCCCACCTCATTTACTAACTGGACAGTGGCACTAAGAGTGAACTTGAAACCACAAGTTCAAGATACTCCTCCTCAGTCAACCTAAGAACAGTGACTATCCTCATGGAACAGAAAGCCACTGTTTCTATCTTTTCATTCTTCCTCTCTGGGGCCAAGTATCCTTCATGGGAATAGGAAATGAACTTATGTTGCTGCCATCACTGAGATACGAGGATGTCAGTGTTACAGAAGTTCATTTCACTTGGCATTGAAGACCTATCTGCAGCATTTTGTGCAGTTGATGATTCTTCACTCCTGGAAGCATGTTCTGTGCTTAGTTTTCATGTCATTACATTCTCATTGCTTTCCTTCTATTTTAGTGACTGCTCTTAGTTTTCTTGATTGGCTCTTCCTTATCGCCCCATCTAAGTGTTGGATATCTCCAGACTCAGTCTTTGATCCTCTATCTCCACTTACTTCTTGGTAACTTCATGCAGTCTTATGGCTTTAAAAACCCCCACATTTACATCTTCAACTCAAGTTTCAACCAAGAGCTCTTGGCTTATATATATAACTATTTGCTTGATATCCTCCTTTGGCTGTCCAACAGCATTTCAGATGTAACACATACAAAATCAAATTCCAAACTTCTTCAAAACTTGCTCATCGGTAGCCTTCTCAGGTCAGTAAACAGCCACTTCATGCTTCTAGTCATTCAGGCTAAAATCATGGAATCATCCCCGACTCAGACCCATCTCTTGTTCTCTCACCCTATATTCAATTTGCCAGTAAATCCCATTAGCTCTATCTTCAAAGTATATGCAGACTGACAAAGCCTCACTACTGAGGGAAGAATTAAAAGATAAAGCCCCATGATAGCCAACAAGACCCTACAAGATCTTGTTCCGTTACTTTTCTGAACTTGTGCCCTGCTAGTCTTCCTCTTACTCATGCTATGCTGGACAAACTGGCCCCCTTGAGTTCCATGAGTATGCCAGAGTTTGCTAACCACAGGGTTTATGCACTTGCTCTTTGTTCCTGGAATGCTGCTACCCCAGAAAGCCATGAGGCTCCTTTCCTGCCTCCCTCACATCTTTAACTGAAAAACCACTTCTTGGGGAGGATTTTCATGCCCATTCTGTTGCCCTTGTAGCACTCTCTACCCATTTTCTCTTTTGCTTTACTCTGCAGACTGATTGCCATCTCATGTGCTATGTATTCTACTTACACATTGTCTCTTCCCTGTTGCCAAGAGAATGTAGGTGCCATTAAGGGTAGGGATTTTTTATTGTTATGTTCCTTGCAGTTATCTCCAGCACCTAAAACAGTGTTTGGCACATACTTGCTAAATGAATGGGTGCATTTTTCCTGAGTTTTATTATGTTGCAAGGGTGCTATCTTCTTCCCAGTCTTGAATTACATGATTAAAGAGCTCATTTCATAACCTCAGCTTCATGAGTTGCCAAGCTCAGAGGAAATACCCTATTATCTAATTTCTGAGAAAAATGGGGAATATATGGAAGGAAAACCATTCTATCACATCACCACCATTATTATTACTGAATCCAGCCTTGAACTGATCTGAATGTGAAATCTTCCAGGAAGAAACCTCTTCCCCTAGTCCCATCCAAATCTGCCTGACTCCTTTCTCAGACAGATCTGCAGACTAGAGTTTCAGAGAACTCACCCACTCATCCCAGAAGACAGAATGTCAGGACTTCCTGTAGGGAACATTCAGAAGAGGAATAAATACGCATTATTACCAGCGTTCAGCACTATTTGAACTGACTTCAACATAGGAGAAAATATGGTTTTGAGGAAATCTGTATTCCTAAATGATCACTGGATTTTCATTGAATTGTTATCCAGGTGCAAATTCTTTCTGGGAGCCCCAAGAATAGATTATTCCCCAGGTCCAGATTCTACCAATGTAAGGATGGATGCTGATGCCTTGGGAGCTCACCTGGGAAGGCTGCATCTCACCAAAACCAGGTTAATGTCTTACTGATATCTAATAATTTATTTTAAACAGAAGAACGGTCTTATTAGATTTGTAATCCAGGAGGGACTACTGTGCAATACAAAATGTAACAAAAACTAAAAGTGAAATAAAGTCAAGAAATGACCCTGAAAGCTGGCATGAAAAATGTCCCTGATGAAGGACAAGAATGAATGGGAGGAGACCAACGAATTGTGGCAGCAGTCTGCAGACATCAAGAGGTGGACAGGAAAGGCAATGCAAGGGATGTAGGGAAATGGTGAAGCCAAGAAATGGTTTTCTTTGGGAAGAGTCATCTTTCTAAGAAAGGAACTCTAGCTTGCATTTCGTCCATGGCTATCCAGTTCTTTGCATGGTTCTTGCATGTGCACCATAATCTCCAGTCATCCTGAAGGGTTTCCCGCACCCCACAAACACCAGAGGACCACAGGCTCCCTAATTTTTGGACAAAAAGTTCTCTTGGACCTGGCATACCTTATTATACAATTTCTG
>JAJEJO010004051.1:10000-15917 GCA_020662805.1 Glaucomys volans | reverse complement strand
ATGTGATCCACGTGCACATCATGTGAGCTGAGGCTTAAAATGTGTTTGCATGTTGGGTTTGGTCTCTCACATGCCTGTTTTTTCCCCTGATAGCTAGGGAGCCACAGGTCCAAGGAAGCCCCACGTAAGGCTAGACAAGATCAGGGTCAATGCCCAGCAAACCTTTGGTTATCTGAGTGCAAAATCTCCAAGTATGCATTGTTGTTTGTAACTGATACTAATGCAGTGTTTGTTATGCTCTAGTAGCTGACAGATACACAGCCAGTAAGGTCTCTTATTCTTACTTGTTGTGTTATAGTTTTCTCCTCTGGCTTCTTCTCCAAATACCCCAGAAGTATAACTGCAGAAATGCCTTTGTTACACTGTATTGTAATTATTTGATCAACACGCCTGTGTTCTACATTAGATTAGAAGAGCATGTCAATGTTCAGGGAGACTTTTAGCCAAATTCCTCTTTGTGGTCTTAATACCCCTTGACACTCATCCGATAGCTAAAACACTATGATTATGGGAAAGCTACACAAAGATCTGTGAATATACATTGCAACAAATAGAAAATCTAATACTTGGTGTTTTCATGTTGATACTGGATAATGGAGAAAGAGACCAGCCCATTGAACCTATCACAAGTGAGGTAAAAGAATATGGGTGGGCTCCATGGTCCATGAATTCTGCCCTAGAGAAGGAAATGAAGTGGGGCCTCAACACCTTCCTTTTTTGAAGCAGTGACTAAAAATTATAGGACGTCTGAAGCAATTTAGATGTTTGAAAAAAGAAGCAGTTTCACCAACAGAGACTGAAAGCAGCGCAGGTGACAGTTGGATATCGTTTACTATGGTTTGGGCAGGGACTCAATGGGTGCCAGAGTGCTCTTTGATCACAGTCTCATGGTATTTGAAAATTTCCATACTAATATCTAACCTATTTTTTTTTTTTTTTTGGAACCAGGGTTTGAACTCAGGGACACTCGGCCACTGAGCCACATCCCCAGCCCTATTTTGTATTTTGTTTAGAGACAGGGTCTCACTGAGTTGCTTAGGGCCTCGCTAAGTTGCTGAGGCTGGCTTTGAACTTACGATCCTCCTGACTCAGCCTCCCAAGTCGCTTGGATTACAGGCGTGCACCACCCCGCCTGGCTATATCTAACCTATTAAAGGAGGGAGTCAGCCATGATTTTGACAAGGCTCTAAATCAACAGGAGCATCACTAGCACTTGGCACAAGCTTGATATAGATGTGTTTCGTTGAGCAAATCCATAGAGGAACACATATGTAAGGGTGCAGAGAGGGAGAGACAGGCACATCCTTTACAAACAAGCGACTTGCAGAAATATTCTAGACTGTGGATGTCTTTAGGGGCCCTGGAAAAACACATGTGACCTCACTTTAAATCTGAGCTTGGTAGGTATGAACTTGAAGTCCAGTGATGTGTACAACATTGCTGTAAAAATGATTTTTCCAAATACATCACAAGCCTTAAAAAAGTCTGTACCCTTCTGACCTAAAAATGCTGTATCTAGAGAGCACAGCAGCCTGAAGGAATTACTTGAGATGCAGATAGAGATCGAAAACACTACATGGTTATTTATAATAGAAAAGAATAGGCCTGTTAGAACAAACTGCATTATGACGTGTCAGTTACTGTGGGGACTGCCGGATTTGCTGTGTCATCTTTTGTCAGAGACATATGCTAGTCTGATTCAGAGAGACCAGGACTGGGGGAAGGGATCCAGAGAGGGAGGGGGAAGTGGTGAGAAAGGAAGAGAGCAGGAGAGGAGGAAAGAGGCAGTAGTGGAATGAGGGAGAGACAGAGAAACCAACAGGGATGGAGATGGGGTGGAGGGCGGCAGGGGGTCTGTCCCTATTGAGTAGTGTATGGTGAATCAGTGTTAGTGGAATAATGACTTGAAAGGGAGAAGGAGTCAGCAGAGACAGGAGTGGACCCAGGCCAGCTCCCAGCTCCCTGCCTGCACACAGCCCACGTGCCCTGGGGGGCCCACTACTGGGACTCTGGGCACACAGGAAGAGGAAGCTGGCAGCAGAGCTGAGGAGAGGGTGGGCAGGGCAGGACTATCATAGGTGATGAGCCCCTAGGTGGGCAGGGGAAGTGAGTGGAGGGTTCCAGGCCTGCCCTGGCTCTGGCATGACCTGGGGAGCAGGGAGGAGGTGTCATTGGTGCCATGTTGCCAGCCCTACCTCATTGTGGCTTTGCAATATGTCACCTTAGCTTTTCCTTTCTAAGCATGACAATGTCCCCCTTTCCCCCAGCTTCTAAGAAGTCTTGTGTTTGCCTCAGGAGTCAATTTATAGACAATTGTTGGGAAATACTGTTCTGGTGGTGCAGAAGCCTTTGGATATTTTCTTGAGGTGATTTTAGAGTAGACTATCTCCTTTGATAATTATTTCAGGTTTATTATTTCATGCATAATCCAGAGCTCAGGGGAGGTGTTTAATTGCTCAGTGGATTGGTGTGTTTGTCTGTGTGTGTGTGTGTGTGCGCACGTGTGTGCTCATGCACACACACTCATGGGGATGAAGAGGACTTAGTCTTCTTTTTTTTTTTTGGAACCAGAGTTTTGAACTCAGGGACACTTGGCCACTGAGCCACATCCCCAGCCCTATTTTGTATTTTATTTAGAGACAGGGTCTCACTCAGTTGCTTAGGGCCTCGCTAAGTTGCTGAGGCTGGCTTTGACCTCGCGATCCTCCTGACTCAGCCTCCCAAGTCGCTTGGATTACAGGCGTGCACCACCGCGCCCGGCTGGACTTAGTCTTCTCTGGCTCAAAGTTTCTGCGTCCATGGCCTGAGTTTGGTTTGAGGATGGGGTCGCCCTCCCATCATGCTCTTCTGCTCTGCAGCGCAGCCTCCCCAGCAGCCTTCCACTTGATTCCCATTGCCCCCGGCCTCCTACCCACAGTTTGTGTGAGCAGCAGTCTCCACTGAAGGCCACTCCACTCAGGCCCTTCTCAGACTCCCAGCTCCCTCCCCCTTACACCACTCTAGGTTCCCTTCAGGTTTCTTCCTTTCATTTGAACAAACAATGCAAGTCTCACCCTTTCCTTATCTCAGAGTCTGCCTTATCACAGCAGGGACATCTTCAATGTTCCACATCTTTAATGTGCCTGATAAACAAAGGGCTCCCCAAGTTTTCAATTCTTCGCACAGAACCAGCAAGGACTCTGAAATAGGTAGTTGTCTTAGGTTGAGTTTCCAGAAGCAGATTTGCTTAAAAGTTGTTTGAGAAGTGTTCCCAGAGAAAACCTGTTGGAGGGTAGATGGATAAGTGGGAACCAGGAAGGAGATCAAGCAGGGTGTTACAGTAGATCCCAAGGAGGACGGCTTTGCTCACTCCCTCATGGGAACTCTGGAGACACCTTAAAATGACCCCCTCTCAGGAGAAAGAGAGCTGGAGTAATTGACTCCCAGGTTTGTCAGCCACTTGTGCAGAGCAGCCCCTAGGGGCTGTGGCTTCCCAGGCTCAGTATCCAGAGATGCCCGTGTAGGATGTTGGGAGAGAGCACGGAAAGTCAATGTGGGGAGCACACTGCTATGCATTCAGCACTCTGAAGAGAGCAGAAGCAGGCACCCCTGTGGATGTTGCAGCAGTTGCTGACTCGCCAGGATGACAGCTATTCTTCCAGGCCCTTCTCCCATCGTCTGATCCTCCCAGGCATGACTTGGCTTCTCAGGGTGACTGCAGCTTGCAGGGGCTTACTGTCAGAAGAGATAGGTGAGCTGTTCATGTTGAGCCCTCTGGATTTGCAATGGTTCAGCCCTTTCATAGATAGAGGTGGGCTTCTCCAACTATTTGGGACAACACTTCACCCCAGGTCATGGAGCCCTGGACACACAAGGGGTGACTGCTCTGTCTCTTTCGGAACTGCCCTATCTGCCTTTGTTTGCCACATGCAAAAAGTGAATTACTATCCTGTTGAGACCAGCTCTCCTGTTAGTGGCCATCTGTCCTACACTGGAAGAGAGGTAGCGGGTATTGTTGTTAGCCAGATTCTGGCCTTTTGGGAGGTCCTCTGGTGATGAGAAATCTGCTGTTTTCTCCTGTAGGAACTTGACCTCTAGTGCTGGAGCCATGCCCACATGAAGTCCTCAAACCTGAGCTGGGGTTGCCCATGAGCACTCTGATCCCAAAGTATTCCTCCAGGGCACCCAAGATTACCCCCTTTTCTTCCTGCCTCAGGGTCAGCTCTGTTAGGGGGAGGACAGGGGTGGGGAAGATTCATCCAGATTTTGGTCGTGAATGCTTTGTCAGTAGACTTTTGATTGCTCCAACAGAGTATGATTCTCTCTCCCTAATTCAACAGTACCTTCCTCAGCTGCTATTTGCAAACGGGTTGCTGGTCTGAACACACAGGCAGAGAATTCCTCCTGACTTGCCACATAACTGAATACCCACAGCATCAGGCAATCAGCCAGTGTACGGAGGCCTCTGAAAACCAGAGGCGGCCGCAGACATTCAAGAAGCCCTGCAGACATCCTGCAGCTTCTGAGGCGTCCCTCCTCAGGTACATGTCCACCTCTGACATCTCTGTGACATCTCTGAGGCAGCAACATTGAAAATGTGTGCATTTATTTCCTCCTCCTCCCCAGAGCCTCCAAATGACAGTCAAGAGATTACAACAGAAGCAGCTTAAATGCACAAGGACAAAGAGAATTGGCGAGGTTATAGGAATGGATGAGAGATGTCAGGAAAATTTTGGAAGCTGAGAAGCCAGGGGTAACTGACTTAGAACAGCAGAGAAAACCGAAGTTTAAACCTAAAAAGGAGGGTGGTACACAGCAAGCAGAAGCAAACAGACTCCTTGCTGCAAGACCCCGAGGAGAGTACCTCTGAACGTTGGGGTGGGAGTGGAGCTGAAAGTAGAAGACACCTCTTGGTTATCTGAGAGCAGACCTCTATCCCCATTCCACACAGCCAAGTTGCCCTTCCCCACAATGGAAGAGGATGGGACTGTTCAAATAAAGAGGATGTGGATTTGGAACTCCCAGGTGCAGCTGAGATCTGTCCTGAAAATGGGCATGAAGTGAAGGCCACCTTGTGAACGGCAAAGCTCCCAACTCACTTCCCCTGCTCAGAAGCCAGAATGATGGATGGCAAGCTTTTATACCCTCTAGGAAGAAGAAAGGAAGGTGCCTCTCTCGGGAAATTGACTAAGCCAAGAGAAAAGACCTACTAACATTGGTGTCTCCCCATAGAAATAGCTGGGTGCCCTGACCACTGTCCCCCGCCCCCCATCACTCTCCTGGCACAGAGCCCCACCCGTGCACACAGAACTTTAGATCAGGGTTTGGTATCTTTAAGTCTCAGCAGGTAGGCTAGCATCTCCTGACATCAGAGGGGAGCAACTCACACGAAAGACAGAGATATGAAGCATCTACCCACTGAACCAGACATATGGGGGGAAACATATTGCAGAAAGTGAAAGAAAATTTCAAGAAAAATCCTAAACCTTGTAAGTCTTGTGTTTATGAAAACCTAATAGTGACCTATAAAGAGGAATATAACAATATTATATATATTTATATATAATATAAATATGTTATTTATATATACGTTTATAATTTTATTTATAAATATATTCATAATTTTATTGTTTATAATTATATTGTTATATTCCTTTATTATATATATATATAAAGGAATTAGAGTTCTTAATTGATAAGTTACAGTATAGTTGTTTCAGGAATTCTCTGAGACACTAGAAGACAAACACAAAGAAGCAAATCATAGGAGAGAAGAGGTTAGAAAAATTCAAGGGTTAGCCCATAAGATCCAATAACTGACTAACAGGAGTTTCAGAGAGTAGACAGAAAGTGAGGGAAAGAAATGATCACAATAAGACACATCAAAGAATAATAATAAAGGAAATAACCCAAGGCCTGTGGTTGGGAGAACAGATAG
>JAJEJO010004051.1:0-7500 GCA_020662805.1 Glaucomys volans | reverse complement strand
TTATAAAAATAATGACAGTGTGAGCCAGGGAGTAATGTGTAATGTGCTTCTAGAAACTCTCCATGTGTAGGTGCTTTATCTCTGGATTATTCAAAACACGGTCCTTGGACAAGTGTGGGTTGATGCTCTGGTTTGCCATGAACTAAATATAGAATTGAGCCTAAGTGTTTGGGAACTTGTACCAAAAATTTAAAGTGATTTTATGTAGGTTGAGTCTAGTAATTTAAAAATGTGTTTCAGAATTTATTATAACAATTTTCTAGAAATATTCTTAGTTTAGGAATTATTGGTATGCAATTAATTGACAAACAAATACCTCCAACTGGTCCTACATAGATAATTTGAGACAGATTGCTTTATCTTACTCAAAGCTGAAGTCCATGTAATTTCTTTTTCTATAATGCCTAGGCTTTCTTGTTCTTTGTGAATCTTGTATTCTGTTCCTGAAATATTAATTTCGTGTGGGACTCTAGAATTTTTTTTGCTTGAAAACAAATTTAATATTTTTGACATGAGCAATTATCTAAATATAAAATATTCAAAAATCACTACAGAATTGTGTTTTTCTTTTTGTTCTGGATATTGGCCTTGCATATATAAAGATGTGGCTATTCTCTGCATGCATTTTCCCTAGAGACACATGTAAATGCAGTTGTAATTGCCTGTTGGTAAACAGAATGTCTTTAAATTTAGAATCAGGTGGTAAGGTTGATAGGGAGAAGTGCAATAAATCGGATTGCTTTCAGAGCAATACCTTTTCCAGTTAACTGTTAACTCACCGGTTTGCTGCTTTTCTTAATTTTATCAAATATAACATGGTATGTGAAAACACTGTAGATATGGTTTTAGGCGTTCCACAGACTTTTTTTTGCATGATAAGCAAGCCTCGTGCTATAGAGGAATGAAACATATACATTAATAAACCATCATCTTTGTAAGAGAACAAAACCAAACTACATCTCCTCTCCAGTGCTTGGCAGTGACTTCCTGGGAAGTTTCAGGCTGTGTGGCCTCTACCAAGGGCTCAAAGCTTGCTTAATAACCATTGTGACAGCAGGATTCCCCGTCTGCGTGGGATTCCGCTTCTGCAGATGCAGCACAGTAGGGGTTTCTGATGTGTCCAAACATATCTGTTTTGGATTTCCTTTTCCCCTCAAGAAATGACTCCTCTAAAAAAAATTTTTTTTGAAGCTGAATTATTTACTGATTTCCAGGGTCTTCTTACACCTGCCACTTCTCCAGGGAATATTCTAGGTATAATCTTTCTGGAAAGCCAACAAAACATCGCTTATTCCTGGCTTTCCATCAGAAACACCCAATCTCTTTCCATCATAGTGCTTTGGAAGATGATATCATTTGGGGGGGCTCATTTAATTCTTTTAACATACTAATTTAGTACTTGCTAATTTTTCCTGCTATTTCCTATTTCATTCATTATATATTACATTTCTGTCTTTACCCATATCTTCTTCTTTCTTAGTCATTTGCCAGTCTAGAATATTCCTCTAATATTTTGCTTTGTTCTGCATTCCATTCTCATGGTTTCAGAGAAGAACAAACGTGAGATTTAAGAGTGAGGTGGAAGGTAACAAAGATAGTCCTTCCAAAGGCTTATATTCTCACCAGGGCTCTCGGCAGCAGATTCCTGGTATTTATTGTTTAGCCTCTTTCCTGCCAATACTATAACCATTCCAGTGAGCTCAGGGCTTAGCTGAAATCTGGGAGGTTGATAATAGTGGTATGGTTCCTGAATCCAGGTTCTCTGGACACTCATCCTTCAGAAAACCCAACGTCTGAAAGATACATGTTGAGGAGAAACACAGGTTTTATTCAGTGGCCAAAAGAATGGAGAAGGAGGAACTTTGCTTGCAAATCAACTTCCCAACTTTAGGGGGTTGAGAAGTTACAGATATAGGATAGAAATAATGAGGAAGAGAGCTAGGCGAATAAAGGGGAGGAATATTCATGTCTTCTGGGAATAGGTGGAGATCGTCCAGGAACTAGGGTATGATCTCTTCTTGTTTGTGTTTCCTGTCATGGAAGTTGGCAGGTGTGTCTTTAGTCTTGAAGGGGGCGGAGGGAGGCTAGGAAAGTCTAGGTCAAATTGACCCTGTAATATACTTCTGAATTAGTCTCAAATAATTCGTATGTTTACATGCAGAGTTGAGTAGAAATGGGAATCAAAGTAAGGCAGCAGAGAAAATGGAGGCAGAGATGTCAAGCCATTTCATTGCATTGTTACCCATCAGACATCTGTGGTCAGAGTTTTCAGCAAAATCAGCCTTCAAGTCCCTGAAACGTAACCTAGGCAACTGTTGTAGTCTTAGCCCATACTCAGGTGTTCTCTACTGTTATCAGTTATTGGGAGACTAATAATATATTGGTCAGCTTCTGTGGCCTTCAAAATTAGTGATCTTTTATTCAATTAAAAGAAAAGTAGGTTCTTCCTCACTAACGACCACCTGTTAGAATTAGGTACCCGTATTTCTCTCCTTTCAGAAGCACCTAGCTAACATAAAGCAGGCAGTAGTTTTAAGGCTTGGATTACAGAAGGAAAGGAGGCCAGAGAGGATCCTTGGGACCTAGGTAGGTTAGGGGAAGAAATGGAACTAGGGACCGATAAAGGGAATGTAGAGGGGGTCTCAGGACTTCAGTTTCTGAAGTGTCATAGTCCTGGGTGAGGACAAGGTGGTGTAGTGAAAACGTCCCCAATGATGAGGTGATCAAACTAGTGACTAATGGTTTATTTACTAAACTTATAAAGCAGCTCAGTGGTTCAGTCTGATTGTTAGAGGGGACATGGGCAGAAAAGCAGGGAGAGGTGCTACGGAGCCTGCGATTGATGGAGAGCGCGGACACACAAGTACAAGCAAGTGTGCGGCCACTGCACACTTCGACAAGGACCGCGCAGGGACGGGGGACTCCCGAGAACAGAAGCCGAGTGCCAGAGGTGGCAGGCGACAGTGCCCAGAGCCCAAGACCCCACCTTACGGCATCTCCAGCAAACGCAGAGTCCCAGAACCGTGGACTACGCGCGTCACGTGACTCGCCCCAGCTCGCCTCTCATTGGCTGCGAAAGCTCACCGCCTCCCTCTGATTCTTTTTCCAGGAGTCAATTCTGAAACTACATTTCCCAGAGGGCCCTGCGGCTCTGGCTTCCGGCTCCTGACTAGGTGGGGGTGCGGGCGGTGCTGGGTTTCCACGAGATCTGCAGGGATTTGACAGGCTGGAGAGGAAGGGCGAAACCTGGGTTAAAATAGTTCGCACTCTTGAGACTGGGGAAGCGAGCAGCGGACCTCTGCTCAGAATCGGAGGCCGCCCTCGAGTCCTCAGGGAAATGTAATAAAGTGGAGGTCTCCGGCGCCTCCCGGGCGTTCAGGTCTCCCGCAGCTGTGCGGCAGGAGCCCGCGGGAAAGCGGTAAGGATGGGCGGGCCTTCCACACCGGCTCCTCCCTCCCGGCAGGTGGCGCTGCGCACGAAGGCCTGTCAGCCAGTCCATCTGCTGGCTTCCCTCCATGGGATTTGCCGTCTACACTATAGTCTCGAGAGTTCTCCAAGTTTAGATTCGATTATAAATTGTAGAGAGGCCTGCTGAGAATTGGCAAAGTTTTGCAAAAGAAGCAAATAGTTACGGCCCCAAATCGCTCCTCGGTATTTGCTGCCCACCGTGCCCTTTATGAGGTTACAAAGAACCATGGCACTGCGCACATGGGGGACTCATTTGATGGTTGGACTTGCACCCGGGGGTAACTTCCGCCCTTAAGGAAGGAACGTGGACTGGTCTTCCAGGTGTTCTATGGGCCACCCCGGCCTTCGGCCTCAGCCCTGTAGCCTTATTGTTTCTACCTGGGAGGACGTTCGTTCCTTCCAACTGCAGGGCTGTCCTCATTTCACTCAGGGGAAAACTCAGGGTGTGATGGAGACAGAACTGGTGACCTGCCCCCGCTATCATGGGAGTGAAGTTAGGACACGGTGCCGCCCGACCTGATTTGATGGTGACTCTTGGGTCAAGTCGGTCTTGTCCACTTGCTGAGGCGTTAGTCTCCTCTTCCCAGTTTGCTGCTACTGTTTCGGTCCAGCCTTGATCACCCCGGCTGTTCCAAGGGGTTCGAGTTCATCCACCCATCTTGTGAGCGCAGCGCGAGGCTGGGGACGAGATGCTGGAGGGGGCGGACATCCCCCCAGCCTCGTGGCGTCGACGATCTAATAGGGAAGACAGATACTACTGATCGCGTATACAAAGGAGAATTAAAGACTCAGGTTGTGATTTGAATACGTTAAGAGAGACAAATGGAGGGGACACACATAGATTGAGAAATGAGGGAAATGGGAGTGCTTGATCTGAGACTTGAAGGCTGAGAAAACCTAAGCTAACAGCCAAGAGGAGTGGTCCAGTCAGCAAAGGCCCTGAGGCAGGAAAGAGTTTGATACTTTGTATTCAAGGAACTTAGAGGAGGCCCTGGTGACTGGAGCGCAGTTAAGTGGAGAAGGAATGGAACAGAGACCGGCCTCCCTTTCTCCAGTCCCGCCTTTTCTAAACTGCCCCCACGTTGGGAGTACAGAAACATTTTTAGTACTCATATATGATAACGTGACTTTCTTTTTGAGGCTTTGTGTCTCCTACAAGTTTTAGTTCAAACTCTTCAGTCCAGTGCTCAAGAACCTTCAGAGCTTGATTTACTTTGCTTTCCATTCTCCGTGTTTTGCCTGTGCTTTTGTCTCTGCTGATCATTCCCTTTCCTCTGTGCTTGCTGAGCAGGCTAACTTCTCTTCACCCTTTCTGTCTTGGCTGAAATATCACCTCCTCTGTGCCCTTCTCCCTGTGCACTCTCAATTAACTATGGCCCTTCTGGTATATAATTACCAGTTTGCTTACCAGTCTCTCCCATGAGACAGTGAACAACTCTCAGGAGTTTGTTTTCTGTCTCTGTATGATGCAGAACACAAGGCCAGACAGTTGATTTTCATAATAAATATTCATGGAGAGAGAGAGCTAGCTATGAGTAACTTCTACCTGGCAACTGATGAGAAGGTGGCTGGTGACTTCCATCAACAGCAGAGTGGAGATGAGTAAGAGAGCTACACTACTGTGAGCTAGACACTGCCTCATCCATTGTCTCATTTAATTCCCATAAGAACCATAGGTCTTACCTTCTTTTCTGCTGGCAAGAAAACTGGTGCCGCAATTCACCCAAGTAGAAATGGGAAATCGGAGATATGAACCTAGGTCTTTCCGTCCTCAAAGGCTGGGCCTCCTAATGTACCCTCTGTTCCCCTTGATCCCATTTTGGCATCCTTTGCCCTCACAGAAGCCTGGAAGTTTACGGAACTTAACTCTAGATGCCTCTGTCCCTGATGTGTTATTGGTACCTTTGAGGACATCAGGCTTGAAACAGTCATTATGCAGGGGCTCTGCCTCTTCTAGAAATAAGTGGTTCTTATCAGACTCTTTAAAAAATTTTTCTTAGTGATATACCTTTATTTTATGTATTTCTTTTTATGTGGTACTGAGATCGAACCCAGTGCCCCACACTTGCTAGGTAGGCACTCTACCACTGAGCCACAACCCCAGCCCTCTTATCAGACTCTTAATATCAGTCTCTGAAGGGCCTGGAAGATCTGATAGGACTCAGAGAAGCAGAAAATCCAGGAAAAGCCACTTTTTAAAACTTTCTTTTTAAAATTATTTTTAGTTACACATAACATTAGGATTCATTTTGACGTAATTATAAAAACTTGGAATATAATTTGCTCTAATTCAGTCCCCAGTACTTCCTCTTTCCCTCCTCTCCTCCCTCCCCCATTCCCTTCCCTCTACTCACTGATCTTTCTTCTATTTACTTATTTTTTAAAAATTAGTACCTTGTGAATATATATAAGGTGAGATTCACTGTGGCACAGTCATACATGTACATAGAAAGTTAGGTCAGATTCATTTCATTGTTCTTCCCTTATCACCCCCTCACCTTTACTCCCCCTCAGTCCTTTTCCTTTACTTCACTTATCTTTCTTCTATTTTGGTATAATTCTGCCCCCGTCCTGGAAAAGGCACTGTCGCTATTCAGTAGAACTATCTGAGATGTTTAGAATGTTCTGTTCAATATGGTAAAGTCTAGAGTTCTTACTAAAGACTATTTCCAGCAGTGATCTCTGACTCCAGTTTTTTAATTTTAAAGACACTTAGCTTGAGACTCCAGACCTGTAAGCTTAGTCTTCAGGGGCTGGCCAGATCCAGGCTATACTCAACTATAGTCAAGCTGTGCTCAAGAACACATATCAGGATACAGGCAGATGGAATGCATATGACTCAGGAAATGGACAGTGCGTTGTTGATATTGCCATCCAAGCATCCTGCCAGGAACCTGAGCCCAGTCCCAGGTGCTGGATTGACATGAGAGGTGAATGAACTTGTCTTTTCTTTCCCAAGTTGGGGCTTTCTCACCTAATGCAGTTGGCTTCTAGAATCCTTCCCTATCATTGAGAACTGATGGCTTTTGCTGGGCAGTGAAGAGTGTGGTGCTTTATAACCATCTCTTCCATGTTGACTTCTTGGGGAAAGCGTCGAGGGGCAGCTGCAAAACCAGTGAGTAATTATTCTTTGGAAACATGCTGAATCCAGCATTTTTTCTTCCTCCTTCTTCTTTTTTTAATGGTAGTGGGGATTGAATCCAGAGGCACTTAACCCTGAGCCACATCCCCAGCCCTTTATATTTTTTATTTTGAGGCAGGGTCTTGCTAAGTTTCCTAGGGTCTCGCTCAGTTGCTGAGGCTGGCTTTGAACTTGCAATCCTCCTGCCTCAGCCTCCCAAGCTGCTGGGATTATAGGCATGTGCCACTGTGCTAGCAGGGTCCAACATTTTTATGTGAAGATCTGATTTTTATTTAAAAACTCTGTATGCAAAATGAAAGGCCAAATGAACATCTACTATGTATGATTAGGGGCAGTGTGCTGCTAGGAAAAGAGGACTGACTCCAGTCCTTCTGGTCCTGTGACTAGCAGGCTGTATGACCCTGGCCAAAGTGCCCAATGCCTCTGGGCTCCAATTTTCTTATAAGTAAAATGAAAACCTTAGACACTGAGCTTCTTCCTACAGTTAATGTGAATATTTAAAAACAAAGCTGTTCACATCTGCATCATTAATGAGCATTTGCTTTTCTCATTGATTAACACCTTTTATGTGACCCTTTTACTGTCAGTGTCTTCCTCACTTGGGAAGTCTTCACCATTGTCTGCCTCTTCAGATTCTACTAAATCATCTTGGATTCCAGCCATCAAATCACCTGTTCGGTTGCCCTGCCTGGATTCTCTTTAATTCTCAGAGGTCTCCATTCCCTGACAAAGCGCAGAGGGTTCCTGGTCTCCTTGTACTTCCCTCTCCCACTACTCCCCACTCTCCAGCAAGAACACATCTTAAAATAAGGTTTCTCTTCTGGCAGTTGCTTCTCTTATCACTAGATGGCACATGTACTGCAGGTCTTCAGTCTTTTGGGCAAAAACTA
>JAJEJO010004050.1:207728-225042 GCA_020662805.1 Glaucomys volans | reverse complement strand
CTCTTCTTGCTAAGGATTGCTTTAGCAATTCTGGGTCTCTTATTCCTCCAAATGAATTTCATGATTGCTTGCTCTATTTCTATGAGGTCCATCATTGGGATTTTAATTGGAATTGCATTGAATTTGTATAGCATTTTTGGAAGTATGGCCATCCATCCATTCTTTTAGCTGATGTGATATTGAATGCTTATTATGCACCAGTTGCTGTGGTTTGAAAGCATATTTTTGGCCTCACATGTCACACATGTCAGATGATTATAATATACACAGTAATGTAATCACAAAGCTCCAAATGCATGTTGGTGCTGAAGAAGGGCCCCTTGTTCAGTGCAACAGGGAAGGGGGGGTACAGCAAAGTGACTTTGTATGGGGACTATCACTGAGAGAGTAATGAAGCCAAGTGTATAAAATTGTAAAGAAAATAAAGGACACTTGTGCAAAGCATCTATCCTGTGCTGTGACTGACAAATTATGCACCAACCACCCCAGGCTTTTTATATCTGCCTGCTCCATGATTCATGGAGATTTTTGAGCCATGAGGTACACTTCCCCAAGTGCTTTAAAATATTGAAAACTGAACCCTAATATCAAGAGAGCCTGATAAGCTTGACATCCTGGAAACTCATTGCAACCTTGGTAAAATTCTTGTAAGTTAAAACATTTATTTTACTTTGACAAAAATCATTCTTGAAATGGTATAACTTCTTAGGGGATTCTAATGGGCCATTTGTGGGGGAAAAATAAAAGATTAATCTCATAAATATAATGGCATCAACTCATATAATTTCCATTTTTTTCCATTTTTAAAGGGGTGCATTGAGAACAATAGAGTAGAGCATAAAACTTATTTAAGACCTTTAAAAAGATGAAGGTTTGCATTTGCTTTCTTCAAATGTAGCTGCTGCTTTATGGTGCTGCGGAACTCTTCAGTCTGAAAGAAGATTAGTTGATGTACTCTATTGTTCTCATTCCACACTGAACATCCGTGTATTTTTTTTTATTGCCTAGCTTTCAAACAATTTCAAGGTGATTATATCGTCTAGTTTTATGTACTGCAGAGAAAAGGGATATGCGAATTACAATTTCTCAGGTTGGCAATCAGCATAATCGCCACTCTTTTTAGAAGGCATTTGTATCCTGCTTGGTAAACCCATGGCACTTATCTACAAGACAGTGAAAACATTTTTGACATGAGTGAACATAATTTATTAACAATTCCACCACTACATCAGTTGACCCTTTTCATAAATACCTGAATATATCATATTATAAGAGGTATGAAGACAAAACGGTAGTACAATAAAAATCAAAAGAATTGAGGAACAGACTGCATAATACTCACGTAGATTGTATCAACACACTTTACCTTGGTGAATTTTGTCCCTTACCACACTCTCCTTTCTTTTACAGCTCTGTGGTGTCAAGCATCTGTGCTGTGCTTGGATTGCCAAGTGATGTACCAATGCAGGTCTTCTATATGATTCAGGGACATTAATGAGTCATGAGGTACATTTCCTCAAGTTCTATGTGCATTCCATGGGAGCTGATCTTAAAATCCAAAATAATACTGACTAAAAGGAAATAGTTATCCATGACCAGAGATGACTCTCAATTTCTATGTGATGTGTTTCTATTTTAGCTGTGGCCCTCTGGAAGCAAAGTCAGTCTATGCTGTAATAGTTGAATTCAGAAAAGGAAAGCTAGTATACAGTGAGATGTAGAATCATTATTTGATTTGGATAAGGAATGACTTTTTAAAGCCAACTCCAATTCTGTTGCAATAGTCTCCTCTAAATCACATAAGGAGCACTTTTTCAACTCTTTCCAAGTATGGTGTGGTGATATAAATCTCTGGAAAATCCTTATCATCGATATCCAATATTCATCTCTCCTGAGATAGAAATGATTTTAACTAAAATAGCTTTCGTCATATACTCAACAAAATTGGAGGAAAAGATTGAATGGATAAATATAAACACTACTCTAAATTATGTCAAAAGCCTCTTAATAAGGTTCCTTGAATGAGTGACTATGTGTTAGATCCTAATAACACTGAAAAGAAAATGAGGTTTATAGAAATAATCATATAAAATGGGTTAAAATGGTGATATATATACATATATATATATATGGGCTGAATAATATTATTAATTATAGGTCTTATTTATCTCACTAAATTAATATTCATTTGGAGAATATTAACTTGGGAGACCTTGTCTCTTATTTTTCTTCCTATTAGGATTTTATGGATCTCAAATGTCTTCTTGGTTTGGAAGGACCAAGTCACAAGACACCAAAATCCCTACCTTGTTAGGTAGCAATGGAGCCAAGTAGAGAGAATAAAATTTTAAAAGCTGACTTGGTGCACTGCAAACCCTTATTAGGAATAAAAGTGACAATAAATGCAAGTTGTAATCAACACATATAATCAACAATATGACTTCTTTAGTAAAAAGACCTTAGGAGACTTTAGAAAAGAATGACTTGCTATTAACATATAATTGTCATTCTATAATTATTGGTATCATCATAATAATTACTATTTAAAATAGAAAAGATGCGGTATAATGTGCGATAATGAAGAGACCAATGCTATAAAATTACAGAAAACTTAAACATGATTAGAGCTAGATGTAGATAACCAAGAAATCCAAATTGAATTATGATAACTAACAGATAATGATCACTTCCTAAATACCTCATACAGTGGCGTGTCTCCCCAAGGTCCACGTATTAAGGCCTTGATCCCAGCCTGCTGCACTACTGGAAGGTGGTGGAACCTTCATGCAGGTCCTAGTAGGGAGACTTCTGACCACCAAGGGAAAAACTTTGAAAGAGATGTTAGGACCCCAGACCCTTCTTCTCCCCCACTTTTGCCTCTGGCTATGAAGTGAGGGCTTCCTCTGCTACATATTTCTGCCATGATGCGCTGCCTCACCACAGTGCCATGAGCACTGGGCCAATCCATCACAGGCTGAAACATCCAAAACTGTGAGCCAAAATAAACATTTTCTCTGAAAAAGTTGATCACCTCAGCTATTCGTTATGATAATTGTAAAACTGAAGAAAGGGTGACGGGAGGACCCCGGCGGGTAAAGCTTCCAAAGGCGGCGGGCAAAAAGGAGTGCACTCGCCAGGATCAGACAATAGTGGTAGCTTGATTTTATTGGAATGTGTGTCCCGGGCGAAATCTCCAGCCCCCCGGGGGTGAAAGTCGGAGTGGGAGAGCCAGGAGAAATCGCACGTGGCTTTGGCTGCTCAGGGTTTTTATACAGAGGAAGGGGGTCAAGGGGTTCTGCCCAGGAAAAGGTGGACCCAAGGTGGACGTCAGGGTCAGCAGATGTGCCTCATTGGTCACTTCTGGCACAGTGTGTTGCTAGGTGACCGTGTTCCCTCCCCCTGCAGCCGCCCAATACGACCTAACATTCCGACCTTTTTGGTGATATAGGGCGCCGTAGTCTGGCTGGCTACTTCCTGCATGGTTGGGGGCGTCGTGGGAAAAAAGATCTTGGGGTCTAGGTCGGTGGGGAGGCAGCTGTCAGGGTGCAGGAGCATTTGGTTGTATGGCATTCTGGCAACCTCACTTATGCAGCTCTGGGCAAATTCAGATGCAGGAGTTTTCTCAATGAGTCCAGTTTCTCAGTCTGGTTTTGTTGATGCAGTATTCTTCCTCTAGGAATAGGCATGTTTCTCCTTTGTTCACTGTCAGATCTAGTGCTCAGTGGTTCTGTAAGGAAACTTGGGCAACAGATGTTATTTGTCCCTGTAGGGATACCGGGGTTTTGAACAGGCCAGATTATTTCAACTTCATTATATAGAATGAATTGAGGAACTAAAGAGGAGGGCACACAGAAAGCGAAGGGCATATTGGGATCTAATTTTTGTCAGAGTACCATTACATCAGAAGAAGAATCCTGGAGGAGCAAATGTGGGAGAAGAGACCTGCATGGCTTAGTTGCAAGGTATTGAGTTAGAGAAAGTGTAACAGTACGCAAAGTTCTCTGAGGAGTCGTAATAAGGGAAACTCTCTCTAAAGGTGAATAAGGGTCCTCTGAGCCTTTGAGGAAGTATTAAGGGGGGTACTCATAGGAATGGCTGTTAGCAGGGTCCGGTCCAAACCTGCACAAAGAAAACAATCTGAGATGCTATTAACTCTGGAGAGATTGAGAAGTCAAAGACCTTGATGTATCAGAGTAAGACCTGAGAAAGGATTAGCATTAGGGTGAGTAGCTGCGTTGATCTGGCATTGGATTTCCTTTTCCTGCTCCTGGATGGTTAGGTGTAGCTGAGGAACCACCTGAATATAAACTTTTAGATTCTAAGTGAAGCCTTGGGACGGTTGGCTGTTGTCCCTGTGTAAACTTTACCATCAAGGATTGGGGTTGGTAATATGGAGTCTTCAGGTGATGTCGAGGCATCTGGAGATTAGTTGAACTGTCTGAGAGGTGAAGGCTGGACTCTCATCTGACTGGATGGATGCAGGAAGTCTGAATCTGGGAATAATCTGCTCAAAGAGGATAGCAGGCAATGTCAGCAGTTTCCCTGGGGGTGGGGAAGGTTTCTATTCAGCCTGAAAAAGTATCAACCAAGGTAAGTAAGTAAGGGAGCTTTCTTGCATCTGAGCATATGGGTGAAATCAATCTGCCAGTTTTCACCTGGAAAACTGTTCACTGTCAGCTGTCAAGACCTAAAGGATGTAGGATCCTCCCATGTAAAGGCAAAGAGGTAATACAAGTCAGGGTGAAGAGGAACTGTAAAGAACACATCTTTAAGACCTAGGACTGTGAAGTGAGTGGTTGAAGGGGGGATGTGAGAGAAAAGAGTAAAAGGGTTTAGGAACCACTGGGTGGATGAGAAGAGCTGCCTCATTAATTAGGCAAAGGTCCTGGACCAAGCTATAGGCTCCTGAGGGTTTACATACAGGCAATGTGGGGGTTTTACAGGGGGGAGTCAGTAGGGATGAGGAGTACCTGAGTAACTGACCTATGATGGGTTTAAGTCCTTCCTGGAAACTGAGGACATGAAGGAAACTTAGCATGAGGTTTCAGTTAGATAAGGACTGGCTTGTGGTGGGAGGAGATGACTGGCTTGGAAGTGTCCCAGACTTGGGGGTCAGCCGGGTTTGGGGGTAACAGTACAAAAGGTGGTGTGGGAGAGCAAGAGAATATAAGAAACAGAGTTAGAAAAAGGTGAGTAGTAATACGCTTGGGAAAAAGTTATAGGGTGGCTCCCAGAAGTTGGAGAACATCTCTGCCTAGGAGGGGGACTAGACAGGAGGGAATAACCAGGAAAGAGTATGTGAAAGAATGTCCCTCCAGGGCACAGGCTAACTTAGCTGTTCTGTTTGGGAAGGAGGGTTTCCATCAATTCCCATAACCGAAACCTGGGAAGGAAATAAAGGCCCAGACTGGGCAGGCAAAACAGAATAGGTACCTCCTGTGTCCCTGTGGTTGCCCTGGGCTCAGCGATCCTCAAGTTCAGGCTTCTTCAGTCTTCTTCGAATTCCAGCAGTTGAGGTGAAGGTACCACCTGCCTGGTCACACCCCTGCGTAGAGGCGCTAGGGAGGGGCCAGACATAGGGTAGTCAGTTTTCCAGTGTGTCCTGCTTGTTTGCTTGTGGAGACGACTTGGTTGGGGTCATAGCTTGACCCTGGTGGAGAGGACAGCTGGTCCTCCTTTGGAGTTCTTGCTGGAACTGCGGGCCACAGATTAACTACCAGGGACTGGACTGGAGTGTTACCTTTTTCTGTAAATAAGCTTGCCTCTCGGGCATTGTACTTTAAAGGCCATTTTTACCAGATTTCGGATAGGGGTTGGTGGACTTCTGTAAGGCAGTTCTGGATTTTGGGAAATTTCCCTCACTTAATATAAGTAAAGGAGTCAGTTAGAGAAAGATGAAAGTGAGTGAGGAATTAAGAAAGCATATTTGGAATTAGGTGGTGGTTCCGTATCTTAAGTAGGGAAGCGGACGGAAAAAGGAGAGGCGGGGGCGGAACACAGATTTCAATAAAATCAAGGCTCCATGTGTCTGCTTAGTGAAATTTCAGTAGCGGGACCAAAAAGTTAGGATCCAGGGTAGTCCCAGTATTTCCCATGGCCTTTCAGACTGTCCCCTGGGGTGAACCGGAGTGGAAGAAAGGCGTCCCTCTTTTCCGCTCGTGAACACCAAGGTACGGTTAGACGGGCCAGGAGATAAAACGTCTTTTATCCCCTGGGGGTCTAAAAACGGAATAAACGGGGGGCTCAGAGGGGTGAGACGTCTCTCACGACCTACCGAAGCCCAAAACGGAACGGGCAGGGCGTCTGTGGCGCGCGCTACGGACAGAGTCCCTGAGGTGCGGGGAATGCTGAAATGGCCACGGGAAAAGGAAAAAAAAGGAAAGGGACTTACCCTACTTCTCTTGGGCTGGATGGGGCGAAAAGGAGTGCGCTCGCCAGAGTCAGACAATAGTGGTAGCTTGATTTTATTGGAATGTGTGTCCCGGGCGAAATCTCCAGCCCCCTGGGGGTGAAAGTCAGAGTGGGAGAGCCAGGAGAAATCACACGTGGCTTTGGCTGCTCAGGGTTTTTATACAGAGGAAGGGGGTCAAGGGGTTCTGCCCAGGAAAAGGTGGACCCAAGGTGGACGTCAGGGTCAGCAGGTGTGCCTCATTGGTCACTTCTGGCACAGTGTGTTGCTAGGTGACCGTGTTCCCTCCCCCTGCAGCCGCCCAATACGACCTAACAATAATGGAAAGCTAACACATATAGTAACTCCTTAAATGATCCTAGCAATTACATGAGATAAATAATATCATTCCCATTTTAAAGATGAAGAAAATGAGACACTAAAGTGCACAGGACCCAGCCCTGATCATCCTTCTCCCCCTAGGCCTTAGATTCTTGTCCAGGGCAGCCTCTGTGACATCTTGAGATGTTCCTCTCTTGGGAAAGTACTGGACATTGCAGGTAACTGTTATTTTATTAGTTGTGTAATATATGTGATTGCTAGAAGCAATAAGATCGTCTAAAAAGTTAATTGGTCATATAGGGTAATGGATATAGATTTTTTCTGTGATACTCAAGGACAAAGGTCATCATATTCTTAGCTTAATTAAATTTGGTTTTATTTCCATCCACCAGATTGATGTGAAATCTGTGTTGAGGTTGCATTCAGGTAGAATTTAAATCAGGAGCTGATACTAATTCTACCACATATCCTGGGGCAAGGCAGCTCAAAATTCTAAAGACTCTAGTTATTTGGAGGAAAAATCTTTCTAATTCCTTTCATCTATTTTTGCATAGACAACAAGAAAGGATTTGTACCTGAACAAGTTCTTTACCTATGTAAGTTTAAATTGCCAGGGGACTGGATAAAACTAGCATGGAAAAAATGTGAATATGAGGCAAGCTAAAATAAAGGACAAATTTTGGTGATGGATTGTATTTTGAACACATCTTCCTCCTCCCTCCCTTCCTGATCAACACTCCTGACGATCATCTGTGTCCAACATTGTTAAAGACCTAGGTATAGATTAGATAGCAAATGAAACAAGATTTTTGCTGCTCATATATTGTCATTAGCACAAAGGCATAAGTGAACAAAAACTTCAACACAAAGAAATAATAATAACTAGAGTGGGTAAAGAGGTGTAGTTCATTAGACAGCAGGCAGGAAGGGCCTCTGAGAAGGTGCCATTTCAGAAGAGCCTGGTAGATCCCAAGTGAAAAGGTATCAGAAGGAAACAGTACTAGCAAGAGTCCTGTCGGTGAACAAGAACATGGATAAAAACCATGGCATGTGGAATACGATGGGGGGAGGGAAAAGAGGAATGGAATGAGATCTAAGAGAAAGGAAGGAACCAGAGAATGTGGATGTCCTAACAATGGAAAGCTCTTCTCTTCTGCACATGCTTCAGTTGAGTAGCCTATTCAATACTGGCACAGAAATACCAAGCATGCTGTGGATGAGTCTAAACCAAGGGAGGAAGTTGGTTTGTATTCACGTGTCCAAGGTGGAGCCATAAATCAAGGCTTGCTTGATTAGCATCTCTGGCCAACATGCACCCATTTAGAATAAGTTTCCCATGCGATCCTTATGGTATTAAATTTATTAGAGTCAAAATTAGGGAAAGTGTTGAAGTTCTCCTGAGGGAGAATGGCTATGGAGAGAAAAGATTAGTCACCAGGTGTCTTGTTTGGGGAGGTGTAGAGTGTAGCACCACTGTGGATAGGGGCTTGGGATCTGATCTGAGCAGGTAGCCTGGAAGAGCCCATTAGAGTGAAAGCCTGGTCATTATGGCTGTGTGCCGCCAGGAGGCCAACGTGAGGACAATAGCACTGTGCTTGACATCTACAGCAATCAAGAGAAAACAGGTATTTTTATCCTTGGGGGGAAAATTAACATAGAAATAGCTTAGAGACAGGTTATCAGCATAATGTGAATATTATCCATTTATGCACAGTTAGCTGCATCATTATTTCATATTTTAGAAATTTTCTTAAAAATGTTTTCTTTAAAATAAAAATCATTTGATACATTAAACTTTATTTTCTTTTATTTACTTAAGAAAATGCTTGCTGTAATGTACTGATCTGTGATTTGTTTCAAATGACAGGCTACATGGCATAAATGGAACCATTGTTAGCTTTCAGTAAAGATTAAATATAAAAAAGTTCTATTTGGTTCATTGACTCTATAAAATAAATGCAAGAATTAGACTTTGTTGTATTTTGATTTTTTACTGAAGACAATAAGTTTACATTATAAAGAACAAATTTTGCATCATGGTAAATTGCCTATTCACTATGAATGGACTATCCCATTTTTCTGTAATCTTTTCTGAGAATCTGTCTGATGGTTTAAGCTCTGTGGCTAAAATTCTATAAGGAATAATCATGAGCAGCCACATGATAAATTTTATTTGATCGAATTATACATTTATGTGTTGTGTTTATTAATTTTTGTATATCACATGCACATATACATATATACCTTCGCAAACACATACTTACTTGCATATGTAAATACAGATGCATATATGATTACTTATGAATGCATACACATTTGTTAACATGCAGAACATTTGTAGATTTTTGCTGGTGAAGAAGATGTGGTAGTAAATGCGGAATATGACAAATAAATTTCTCTGTGCCCAATACCCTCCCCAATAAAAAAGAAGGATTGAAAATATTTGTATGTGTCAAGAAATACATCAAATTCAAGGTCATTTGCAAGTCACTGCTTGAACTGTCTGAACTATTATCAAATTTATACAAAGATGTACCATGCTTTCAAAAATATTCCTGAATCATTATCACTGACTGTGATAGTTAATATTTAAGTTAGCTTCCACCATGAAGTGATTGAAGAAAATCTGACTTGCTTTGGCCCATGAACTCATGAAAATGAGATCAAGTCCTGAGACACCAAATATGAAAACACATAAAGACCATATCATGTTCTATAAGAGATCAGACCCATAATCTTTGCTGCAGCTGATACAAGGAGCCCAACCACAACACCTGGGACAGCAGGCCTAGAGGGTCAGAAAATTGGTCAATATATGTGGACTTCTCTATAGTGTCACCTTTTTCAACTTAGCATAAACCAGAGAAAGACGAATTGCTCCCCTAGCCAGTCACTTAGGACACACTGCAGTACTGAGGCAGATCCTGTTTCTCCAGGCCAACAGCCTGTTTTCAGGCCCACCTGCAGCTGCTGATTTTTGCAGTAAAAAGGTGTCCCACTCCTCTGCCTGTCAGTGAGTGCAAATAAGGAGAACTGTCTCCCTTGCTGAAGCACATTTTGAAAAGCTTTGGCTTTTCTCCTTTGGGTGGCCCTTGTTTATTCACTCTGTTTTACTTACCCATAAAATAGCATGTAGCTGATACAAAAGATTGTGAAGATTGATTTATAATGAGTGTTTAGGTGCTCGGAATTTATTTGATGACCCAAATAGCAAACTGTACATCTCAGAGGCTTGCTTTTCAATATTCTAGTAGTTCCATACTTTCCTAGACTGTTGCAGTCTGAAGAATTGTTCCATAGCTTGCTAAATCCCTCTGCTTCTGCCACAGTGATCAGTGTTTATCAAGAGAACAAAGCTGTTAGCCATGCAAATGAGTTGAGTGAGATGCATATACCCAATTTTAACAAATTGGATTTTTTTCAAATGCTTATGAGTGCAGTACATCCAAGACTCTCTTGTATGATGCACTAACAATGAACAAATATAAAATGACCTAAAAAGAGTCAAAGTGTTTTAAAAATGTGTTATCTTTCATAGGAAATCCAATTACTTTGACTAATAAAAATAGTCTCAGAATTTTTTTTCACTTTAGGATTAGGTGTTCTTCTATTCCTATTTATTCTACTGCTTTTCATTGGCCCAATTCCAAATTTCCAATCAAGTAACAGAAACACAGCTGGACTTGGTGGCATACAGCTGTAATCCCAGATACAGAGACTGAGGCAAGAGGACCATACGTACAAGGCCAGACTCAGCAACTTAGACCATTTCACAAAGTAAAAAATAAAACAGGGATGGGAGTGAGGCTCAGAAGCTCAGTGGTAAAGTGCCTATGAATTCAATCCCCAGTATGGTAAAATAAAAAGTAATGGGGACATGGATCCAGGTAGTGGCTGTGAAACAGTGGAAGATAATTACATAAGACTTTAGGACCTAATTTAGAGTCCTTAGAACCCTCTACAGTGTTTGAAGATGTTCAAGGTAAGTTATAAACGTTTTGAGTGCTTCTGTCTCACTGTATGGGATGCTTGTCTTCCTATATAAAATCATAGACACATAGGATCATAATTGAGGTTGAGATCAGAAATACTGCCATGAGTTGTTTGTCTATAAATGAGGTAGTAAGAAATATTAAGACACTCTTGTTCCAGAAAATTCAAAGTTTTCATGTAAATGAGCAAAATCTGGGTTACAAATGATTATTAGTAAACTAGTTACTACACAAGATATATATACTATTGTAAAAGCAAAATGTTTCTCTGATTCATAAAATACGAGAGAAACTAGTACATCTGAAAAAGAATCAAATGTTTATGTCTAAGACAATAGCAACAGATCAAACTGTTTTTGCATTCTTATACCCTATGAATGCAATTTATATTTATATATGCATGTAATCAATTATTGAAGCCAATAATAGCTCACATATTAATTGTTCTAAGGATTGTGTTACAAAAATCATTTTCCTTTTGTAATTTCTAAGCAACTGGAATTGTCATTGTGGTCATGTATTCATTTGCTATTGACACCACTGAAACCTAAGGAGAGAAAAAGCCAACCCTTAAGAGTGTGCCATTGTGAATGAGAGCAACTCAATTCAAACACGACAGAGCTAATAAAGAAACATTAAGAAAATTTGCTTAGGATATGCTATATATTAAAATGAGTCTATTGAGTCATTAATCCAACATATGTGTCTTTAGAGGTACAGATTAATAATCACAAAGATAAAATTTTGACATCTTTTATAACACATTTAATTTCCTTTGCTTATAGCCTTGACTATTTCTCCTGATATTTGAATCCCAAGACTTATGTCATAATTTTGGTTTTCCTAAGAAAATGGATTGAAAGGAAAAGAAAAAAAAATTGATGTTTTATTGGAATATCATTAAATGGGCTACATTGAAGTGTTATGGTTAGATAAAAGGGATCAATCAGATCTAAATTCTTTTGATTCAATTAAAGTACATAAGCCCAAACTAAATTTATAGTTTAGGTTATCCTTGTATATTTTGGCTGGATATGAAAATTCACTAAAAATTTTGAAGAATTTCCTATGAATCAAAATGTCTTAAAGGTCAAGGGATTAGAAAAAGCATACATTTTCAACTGTATTTAGTGTCATTTAAAAGAAATCTTTAGCAATATTAAAGATACTTAATGATATACACAATTTATCATTTTATGCCCTTATATATTTCAGTGTAATGAATTTGGTAATATTACTACTTTTGCTTTTATACGAAAAAGATTAATTTTACAGTTCATAAGGGAATAATATAAGGTTTCCAAACACAAATTAATGAGAAAGTTCACCATTCTGTCTTATAATTATTACAGCCATTTTTAAATGCAATAATTTATTGGATTAGCTTTTTAAAAACCCAAGGAAGTAATTCACTATCATACATAAAAACCTTACAAAATACTGGTTTTGACAGTGCAGCTACACTTTTGTATTTTATCAGTTTCCCATAAATTTCATCAAATTGACATATTATTACTTTAGTAGTAGTAATTTATTTTTAGTTTGTTTTTGTAAAAAATATGTCTTGGATCTTAAGCCATAATTAAGCCTTTATTCCTTTTAAGAATAAAGGAATGTACTATGCCTCCCTAACATATGTAACATAATTTATAATGTTGTATATCCTGGTTTGGAACCATTTGAACAGAGATGGGTATTGTATATATTTTGTTTTCCTTGCACATGCATTGAGCTCTCATTTTTTAAACCTCACATTGATTCACATAGTAATTAAGAGTAGAAATTAAATAGAATGAATTGTTAAAATTCTAATGTGTACATACCATATTGCAAAGTGTTCCACCACACATGTAAATAAATGTCTTTTCTTAAGTTCTGATGTTACCTGTCAAATAAATAGACCACAGATAAAGAAACGTATATAATGAATATTCATTTAATTTGTATCTGAAATATTCCTATATTAAGACTGGAGGTTATTTAAATAAATGTATATACATATATATAAAAACGTGTGTGTGTGTGTGTGTGTGTGTGTGTGTATACACACATACACCAAAATCTGGAAGTTTATGTTTGTACAAATACCAACTTCCCATACTTTAGATTCTAAAAAGCAAATTCTGGAAAACCCATGAAAGGATTCATTCCAAATATTGAAACAAAGACCATGTGTCTCAGTAAATGAGAGCCATTTAGACATCCCAGTAGTAAAGGCAATAAGAATTCCTTCCCAGAACTTATTTCAGATTCTTCTTGTTGATGGACATCTGCAGGAGGGTCAAACATTTGTTTCTCGGTTTTCCAAAATTAAGCTATGGCTAATGTCTGTGCAGGAACTAGGAACTAAAATTCAACAAGTGTATTTGTATTTCCAAACACCTTGCATTCTATCTCTATGAAACCTAAGTCAAAGAAAAGAGGCAGGCAGTGCTAATAACCACCATCAATGATTTCTTTACCATGTAACTATCCTTTGTAACAGACATTCCAGATGGATCTTAGTTTCTTTGCTAATTATCCTTTCTCTGCTGCAAACATTAACCTGGTTGAAAGCTTCAGCACATGTGCTTAGAGCACTTGTAAAAGCCTAAGACGACTCTAGGCAGAGCAGCACTGGATGAACAGCTGCTCCAAAAAGAAACAAAGGTACATATTTGTAGTAAAATATTTTGCTAAAAACAAAAAAGAATCATAAAGGAGTTTTACAATACTTATTACCAAATATTAATAAAGCTCTATTTTTATGTGCACCTTCACCTTTACTATACCCAATGTCAAAACATCACATAACCTTGTAATTAGTGCAATATATCTTAGACTTTCATTGCAAATTTAAGAGAAAAAAACAAATCTCACTTGCTTTACTGCTAGATTTTCATGAACCACACCCTTTTGACACATCTTTATTTCATTCAGTTCTCCATGCAAATGGATTGCACTTCTTTTCCATAGATGCTAAAGATTTTTAGGAGTGATGATAAGCTGATAGACATTGAACCTCATCAACCAACTAATAATTGGTTTCTCAAAATATTAATATTATTTGTAACCCTTTTCCAAATCACATGATAGGATCTAGATCCAAGAAAATTTAGGGGATTAGGTGAAGGCTTATCCACAATTACTCCTATGTGTACAAAGTTTTCAAAGAAAGAAATGTAATTAAATAGCATTTATGATATATTTAAACTAAGCTACAATATTAGAAGGTTTACAGGACTATTTTATTTAATTTTTAAGGCAATTATTATAAGGGAGCATATTTGTCACATTACTATGGCAGAAGAGATTGAAGTTCAGCAGCAATGACTAATTTCTCAAGATCAAATAGCCAATTACTTGTATAACCCTGATTTGAATCAAAGACTATTTACAGGCCCCAAATGAATTACAAAACGAAATGCATTTATTTCCATTACAGAAGATAATATAGCTGGGTAATATTGCTGCTTTGGAGTGCCAGTTTGAAATTAAAAATCTGGACATAAATGAATTTAGTATCTACCGTCTTTCATCATAGCACCCCTCTCTACTAACATTGCCAACCAGAAACAATATTCATCTACCATTTTCAAAATCTTTCTAGAATGTTTTACTCTCATGAATTTTCCCAAATTAAAAACCTTTTGTTTTTCTCTCTAGATCTTATGTTCTTTTAGGACCCAACTCATATTTACAGTACTTTTTTTTTCCAACAAATTTTTTATGGGCGTAGTCCATGCTCTTGTGAAGCTTAAAAGCCTATTTTCATGTGGGCAATAGTGACCATGGACCCATCAGGCCATAGATCAAGGCAGTGGTGGTTGGGTAGTATGATATGAAATGAGATGTTTCTCTGAAAATGAGGCTGAAGTCTTCAACAGGATGAGAGCTGAGGCAGGGGAATGCACATGGGTTCCATGTGGAGAAAAAAGACTGTTACTAGACTTCTGGAAATAATCAAGAAATGAAAAGAGAGGAGAGGAACTCAGGGCTTGTGTCCAACCCTAGAAGGGATTGTCCAGATCAGTTTCCAATACTTGACTATATTAGATACCTTCCATAAGTCCAATGATGCCATATATATCTTTTGTGTCTGACTCTTTTCACTTAGCCAAACATTCTCAGGTTTCATTCCTGTTGTCTCAAATAGCAGGATTTCCTGCCCTTTCAAGGCTGATTAAGATTCTATTCTATGAATCCACATTTCCTTTACCCATTTGCCTTTCCAATAACATTGAAGTTGCATTCAATTACTGGCTATTGTGAATAATGCTACAATAAATGTGAATATACAAATATCCTATATGCTTTTTAAAATTATTTTGAATACATACTCAAAAGTGGGATTGCTGGATCATTTAGTAGTTCAACTGGCAATTCTTTGAGGAAACTTCATCCAATTTTCTACAGTGCCTAAAACCATTTTACATTCTTATTTACACAGTAGGTCAGGGTTCCAATTTCTCTCCATCCTTGTCAACACCTGTCATTTTTTATTTTTTGGACACTGGCCATCTTAATGTGTATGATGTGATATCTTCTTGTGCATTCAATTTGTAATTCCCTGATGAATACTGATAATTGAACATCTTTTAATATGTAATTGGACATAATGAATTTTTTTGGAGAAATGTTTATTCAATCCTTGTGTATTTTTTAAATGTTTTGTTGTTGCTAATTATAGGAATTCATGGCATGTTCTGGACATTAACTTATTAATATTCTCTCTGCCTATTCACTCTGCTGATTATACATTGCATGGATGATTTCAAATTTGATATAGTGACTTCTATCTATTTTTACTCATCTTAACTGCTTTTGGTATCATAGCTAAGAAACCATTGCCTAAATGAGACATAAAATGTCATCTATGCTTTTCCTCTTGTTTTCATCTAGTGTTTTATAATTTCAGTCTTGTATTTAGGACTTTAATGAATGCTCAGTTAACTTTTAAAATTTACAATATAAGGCAAAAGCCCAACTACCTTCTTTTGTATGTACATGTCCAGTTTTCCCAACACTGTTGGAGATACTTTGATTCTCCCATGTGTAACTTTGGCACCTTCTAAGATCATTTGACATGGATGGAAAGGTGTATTTCTGGACCTTATTCTGTCCCATTGGGCTATATGTATATTTATTTATGCCAAAACCGTATTGATTACCATAGCTTTGTATTATGTTTTAAAATCAGCAAGTATAATACCTCTGGCTTTGCTTTTCTTTCTCAAGATTATTTTTGCTGTTTTGGGTCCTTTGGGATTTCATATGAATTTTAGGATTTTTTTTTCCTATTTTTATCACTTAGATCTTAACAGGGACTGCATTGAATATAAAAATTAACTTCACAGTGTGGACAATATTGCCTTCCAATTCATGAAAATGAGAAGTATTTCCATTCATTTTTGTCTTTAATTTCTTTCATCTACATTTCATAATATTCCATGTTTTGCTTCTTTGAATTTTCTAAGTATTTTCTTGTTTCAGATGATATTGTAAGCGGGATCTTTTCCTTAATTTAGGATTTCCTTCATTTTAGGATTGTTGGTTGTTGAGGTGGTGCATCTGATTTTTGCATGTTGATTTTTGCATGCTTCTGTGTAGCTAAATTATTAGTTCTAACAAGTTGTTTTTAGGTAGGTGCATGCATCGTTAGTGTTTCCTACATGTAAGACCAGGTCATCTGCAAACAGTGAAACTTTGTCTTCTTCAGATGTCATTTCTTTCTTTTTCTTGATTAATTGTTTTGGCTAGGACTTTCAGTACCATGTTTAATAGAAATAGTGAGAGGGAATCTTTGCTCATCTCTGATTTTATAATAATAACTTTTAGCTATTTACAATTAAATAGGATGCTAACTTTGGACTTTTCATGTATGGCCTGTGTTATGTTGAGTTAATTTAATCTGGTCATAGTCTGTTGAGTGTTTTTAATCATGAAAAGTGTTAAAATTTGTCAAGTGCCTTTTGTACATCAATGAGATGATAATGTGGTTTTTATCCCCCTTTCTGTTAGTGTGGTATATTAATTAATTTTCATATAATGAATTATCCATACATTCCAGGAATAAATCACACTTGGTCATGGTGTATTATCCTTTTAACATGTTGAAGTTTGTTTGCTAGTATTTTCTTGAGGATTTTTACATCAATATTCATCAGGAATATTGGTCTACAGGTTTATGTGCAACATCTTTGTACAGTTTTAGTATAAAGGGAATGCTGTTCTCAAAGAAGGAATTTTGGAAGAATGATTGGTATTAGTTCTTCTATAAATGTTTGTAGAATTTCCTGGGGAAGCCATGTGGTCCTGGACTTTTCATCACTGGGATGTCTTTGATTATTGAGTCCATGTCATGTGTGATTCAGTCTTGGTACGTTGTATGTTTCCAGAAATGTATCCACTTCTTCTGTGCTATCTGAAATAATTGGCATATGATAGTTTACCATTATCTCATATAATTCTTTTTTCTCTACCATCCATTCCAATATCTCCTCTCTTTCCTTCTTCCTCCCTCCCTCCCTTCCTTCCTTCCTTTCTTCTTTCTTCCTTCCTTCCTTCCTTCCTTCCTTCCTTCCTTCCTTCCTTCCTTCCTTCCTTCCTTTCT
>JAJEJO010004050.1:157506-207718 GCA_020662805.1 Glaucomys volans | reverse complement strand
CCTTCCTTCCTTCCTTCCTTCCTTCCTTCCTTCCTTCCTTCCTTTCTTTCTTTCTTTCTTTCTTTCTTTCTTTCTTTCTTTCTTTCTTTCTTTCTCTATCATTTATCTATCTAGTTGTTATTTGAATGTTTTGTTCTCCTATGCCAGTTTGGTTAAGAGTTTTCAAATTTTGTTGATCTTATTAAAAAAGCAACTCAGGTTTTTCTTTTTTAAATGTTTACATTGTTTTTTATGTTTTCCATTTCATTTGTCTGATACACTCTTTATTATTACCTTTCTTCTACTAAAATAGGTTCAATTTTATTTTTCTCATTCCATGAGGTATTAAGTTAGGTTGTTGATTTGAGGTATTTCTTTTTTATAAGTTTTCCTTTTAGTAATATTTTTTGCTTCATCCATACACCTTGGTATGTTATGTTTGAATTAACACATCTAAAGATAATTTCCAGTTTCCCCTTTAATTTCTTGTTTGATGCATATGTGATTCAATACTGTGTCAATGTATATATGTGTGTGATTTTCCATTCTATTTTTTCTGTGTATTGATCATTTTATTCCACTGTGATCAGAAAGGATACTTGGTCTAATTTCCACGTGCTCAAATTCGTAAAAACTTATTTTCTGCTCTAACATGTGATATAGTCTTGAGATCATTCTGTGTGCTCTTGAGAAGAATGTGCACTGCGCTATCATTGGGTGAAGTGCTCTAGATGCATCTGGTCTAATTGGTCTACTGTGCTGCTGAAGTCTCATTTCCTTATTGATTACAGTTTGATCCACCCATTATTTAAATTGGGTTATGAAAATCTATTATGTGCTATAATTCTTCCCTTCAGATCTTCAGGTGTTCACTTCATATACCTAGAAGTGCCAATGCTGCGTGCACATATTTTACAATTATAATATCTTTATGATGAATTGATACTTTATCATTGTATAATATTCTTCCTCACCTTTTTGACCGTTTTGCATAGCATGTATTTTGCACAATATGAGTATGGTCTCTCTATTCTATTTCTATTAGTATTTATATGAAGTTTGCTTTCACATTCTTTCACTTTCAGCTTATCTTTATGTTTAAATATAAAAGGAGTATATTTTGTATATAACATATATTGGATCTTCTTTTAATCCATTCATTTACTTTATCTTTTGAAAAGTAGAATAATCTAATTGCACTTGGGAAGTACTAATGTAGGGAAGGACTAATTAAGTAGTTATGATTTTAAAATGTTTTCTACTTTTTTCCTCTCTCTCCTCTTACTGCCTTTCTTGTATTTCACTGACTTTTTGTAGTGACATGCTCTGATTCTTTCTCATTCTTTTACATATCTTCTATAGGCATTTTCTGTGTGGTTCCTAGAGCAACTACATAAAAACATCTTTTAGATATAAAAATCTGTTTTTTTTTCTTTGTTTGTTTTTGTTTTGGTACTGGGGATTGAACCCAGGGGCACTCCACCACTGAGGCACATCCCCAGCCCTATTTTACATTTTATTTAGAGACAGGGTCTCACTGAGTTGCTTAGGGACTCGCTAAGTTGCTGAGGCTGGCTTTGAACTCGCGATCCTCCTGTCTCAGCCTCCCAAGTGCTGGGATTACAGGCGTGCGCCACCACACCCAGCTAAAAATCTGTTTTAATTTGATAACTTTAATTACCTATAAAACCCCCACTCTTTTACATCTCCCACACCCAATTTTATTACATATTACACCTTTTTTATAGTTTCATTAATTTACTCTCATTTTATACTTATAATCATTTTATGCTTTTACCTTTTTCATTCTGCACCAGAATTAAAACTAATTTATGGACAACCATTCCAGTATTACAAGATAGTGTTTTTTCATATATTTACTTAAATCAGTGACCTTTATATTTTCATGAGCTTTTTTGTGTTATTGTCTAGTGTACTTTCATTTCGTCTTGAATGGCTTCCTTTAGTATTTCTTGTAAAGAAAGACTGATAGTGATGAATTTTCTTAAGTTTTATCTGGCAAGGTCTTTATTTTCCATCATATTTTATTTATATATATTAATCATATAGAATATGAGCTTCATTGCTGTGTATTTGTATATGCATAAAATCTATTTTGATCATTTCTAGCCCTGCTCTCACCCTTACTCTCCCCTTCCCCATCGATCCCTTAATCTTTTCTAATAGCCTTCCTTCTAATTTCATGTCAGCTCTCGGTTTTTAAAGTACATATATGAGAAAATATGAAATCCTTGTCTTTCTCAGTCTAGCTTATTTTACTTAATATGATAATCTCTAGTTCCATCTGTTTTCTTGCTAATGACATGATTTTGTTCTTCTTTACCCATTCATCTAAATGAGCCTTAGGCTAATTCCATAACTTGGTTTTTGTGAATTGTGCTGTAATAAACATGGGATGTAGGTCTCTGCATAGTATGCTAACTTTAATTCCTTCAAGTGTATACCCAGATGACAGTGCTGAATCATACAGTAGCTCTGTTTCAGATTTTTGATGTATCACCATACTGACTGTCGTAGTGATTATACCAATTTATAACTGCAACAACGTATAAAAGTTCTTTTCCCCCACAGCCTCATCAACATTTTTTTTTGTATTCTTGATTGTTATTCTGAATGGGCTGAAATAAAATCTCAAAGTAGTTTTGATTTGCTTTTCTCTGATGACTAAAAATGTTGAACAGTTTTTAATATGATGATTGGCCTTTTACCCTTCTTCTGAGAAGTTCCTATTCAATCATTTACCCATTTCTTGATTGAACTATTTGGTTTTTCAGTGTCAAGTTTTGCAAGTTTCTTTTATATTCTGGATATTAATCCTCTGTTGGAGGAATAGTTGGCAAAGATTTTCTCCAATTCTGTAGGATCTTTCTTCTCTCTCTTAATTGCTCCTTTGTCATGCTGAGGCTGTTTCATGTGAAGTGATCCCATTTGTCAATTTTTGATGTTGTTTCCTGAGTTGTTATGTTATGGGCTGATTTGAAAATTAGCCCACACTTACCCCATACTGTTCAGACTCCTCACCCTGTGTGAAATCGACCCCCTTCCACATGAGCCCACCACCTTGACCACAATATCTTGCTCTATGGAACTAATGCCAAATTATTTTACTGAGAATGTAATTTCTGAGAATATGACCATATGACTCTTTTCTGTAACTTTCAGTTTGAATGAAATGTACCTTGTAAGTATGATTGCTTCCCCTGGCCCCCCCTTCTTAATGGGTTTAGGCCTTATAAGGACACTCCTATCCCCAATCAGTGTCAAAGGTTGCAGAACTGCTTGATTCTCTGCACACTCACCCCAGCTGGAAATAAAGCTTCTGTCTTTACTTTCAAAGGACCCAGAGAATTATATGGAAATTTGGTGACTGTCTGGAATACTTCCCTGTTTTCTCCTAGCAGTTTCAAAGTCTCATGTCTTATGCTTAGTTCTTTGATCCATTTTGAATCACTTTTTGTACAGAGTGATAGATAGGGATCTAGTTTCATTTTTCATATGTGGTTATCCAGTTCTTCCCTCACCATTTCTTGAAGAGGCTGCCTTTTCTCCAATATATGCTTTTGGCACCTTTGTCAAGAATCAGATGTCTGTAGCTGGTGAGTTTGTTTCTGTGACTTATTCTATTTCACTGGTTTGTATCCTATTTTCATGCAGGTACCATGCTGTTTTTAAAAGGAAGTTTTGTTTTATATAGTATTCTTGCTGGATTTTTTTTTTTTTTTTTGTAAGTTGGGGATCATACTTGGGGCCTTGTACATACTAGAAAAGTGCTTGCTACTGAGCTGTACCCACAGACCTTCAGTGCTTTCTATCATTCCTCTCTTTTCTGGTCTATAATGTTTCTTTTTTGTAATTTTTAGCCACATTTAAGGTTCTTTGTGTCTCAATATAGATCTCTTTAGGTTTTTAGAGGTCTCAATATAGACTTCTTTGGGAACATTTGGATGTCTTAATCTAGCTATTTACCTACCTAGATTTAGGAGACATTCAACCATTGTGGTTTTAAATAAGTTCTCTGCCTGATTTTCTCTCTATTCTCATTCTGAGACTCCATTAATCTACATTTTGTTCTTTTTGATGATATTCCATAATTCCCTATGGTTGTTTTTCACTTTTCATCACTTTTTTTTCCCCCTTTTTTCTTCTCAGTAAATTCAAGTAGCCTGTCTTCATGTTAACTGATTTTTTTTCTCCTGCTTAAGTAAGTCTGCTTTGGAATCCCTTTAAATCTTTTTAAGTAATTTTTCTATGAAGTTGTTGTAGTCTTCAGTTCAGAAATTGTTGTTCTTTTTAGAGTTTGTTTCTCTTCAATGATTTGTTGCTTTGTACCTAATATTTTTCTCTGATTTTGTTTAGTGTCTCTATATATTTGCTACAAAATCTTGGTCCTTATGTCCCATGCTAATCCAATAACAAGAACACTGTTTTGAGAAAAAAGAAAATGAAATTTTATTGCTTTTCTAGCAAAGGAGAAAGGGAACTTCTGTCCCTGAGGCTGTAATTCTCCCCATCAGGGATAACAGATTTTTAAAGAGGTGAATCAAAGGCTACATTTCATGTGCTCTCTGTCAGAGTCATAATTCACTTGTTAATTTGGAAGATAATTGTTTCTTAGATCTTTTGATGACCACTTCCGCAAGTCTAAATTCCTTCCTTCCTTTTTTATTTTTTTGGGTTTTTTTTTTTTTTGGAACCGGGGATTGAACTCAGGGGCACTCGGCCACTGAGCCACATCCCCAGCCCTATTAAGTATTATATTTAGAGACAGGGTCTCACTGAGTTGCTTAGTGCCTTGCCCTTGCTGAGGCTAGCTTTGAACCCAGGATCTTCCTGCTTACAGATGTGTGCCACCATGCCCAGTTCCTTCCTTCTTGTGGTGAATGTTTGCTCAAGGACAGATAACTTTGCCTGCAATGGGTAAGAAAGGTAATCCTGTTTCCCCTAAAACAGGGCTGGGGATTGGGGAGGAAGAGGAAGAAAAGGGAACACATCCATTTTAAAAATAAGTTCCAGTGTCAGAGCAGCGAAAAGCATTAAGTGGACCACTGTTACCTATTCTCTTGTAGCTCATTGACCATTGAGATAGTTATTTTAAATTCTTTTTCAGGTAATTAATTGATCTCCATTTTAAGGTCAATTTTTAGTATTATTTTTTTCCTGTGATTAGGTTATTTTTCCTTATTTCTTCTTATGCTTTGGTTGGGATTTTGGTATTTGAAAACACAGCTTTCTCCTAGTCTTTGCTGACTATATTTGCACAGAGGAAGACCTTCAACAGTCAACCTTGCAGGAGATTCTGGTGGTCTCTCAAACCCTTTGCAGGATGCATCCCCTCTGGGTTGGTACTTGTAATTTCCCAATTAGAGAGGCTTGCCAATTTCTTTTCCATAGCTTGTAATGTCACAACTTCTTCAGGGTCTGTCTATGGTATTTTGGTTCTCCAGTGCTATAAAGAGCCACTGAGTGTGTAACAGTGGTCCACTTTATGCTCTGAATATAACCCTTGCTGTTCTGCCCCTACATCTTATTTTTAAACTGGACCTGTTCTTTCTCTTCCTCTCTCCCTGCTCCTCCCTAATCCTCCCACCCCATTCTCAGGGGAAACTTTGCCTCATCCTAGGCAAAGTTGTCTGTCCCTGAGTACACACCCAACATAGGAACAAAGTAATCCAGACTTTGGGGATGGTACCAGAAGATCTCAGAAATGACTATCTCCCAAATTAACAAGTGAATTACAACTCCGACAGAGAACACATAATGTAGCCTTTGAATCCCCTCTTTAAATGCCTCCTGTTCCTGCTAATGGGCAGAATCACAGTTTTGGGGACAGGAGTCCCCTGTGTTTCTTCTTTGCTAGCAAAGCAATAAAACTTCTTTTTCCTTTTTCTCAAAACTCGGCACTCGTTATTGGATGGGCATCAGGGACAAGGACCAAGTTTTCGGCAACAGGTGCCCCTTTGATTTCAGTGCCTGCAGATATTCCAAATACCCTGGTTCCCAGTCAGCACTCCAAATTAGGCAAGGGGAAACTTGTCCCTTGAATGTGGCTAAAGAAATACAACCTGTCATGTGAAAAGAAGCCACTGTAATATTGTAAGTGGATTTCTCTAAAGAAAAACTAGAATGCTAGATGTTCATTAAGCTCATCTCTTTTCCACCTGAGGAAAGAGTTCGAAGTTGAGTGTCTTCTACTGATCACAACTAGTTGTACTTATTTAAGGGTGTGACATGCCAAGTTCCACAGTGCATTTCTCCCCCCTGTTTTAATGCATCTGTTCCACTTTGCACTTGCCTGGGGAAGTACCAATTTAACAGTTTTCTGAAATTTTCACAAAAGTCTATTGTACCACATATTATTGTTTCTCTTTGGGGAATGACTAGAAGTATTCTATTCTACCATTTGGCTAAATATTTATCAATCAGTACATCTTCCTTGCAGACTTGCAGTAACACTTAAGACTAGATAGTCTCTCAGCTCCCAAGACTTAAATAACATCTGTCTGCATACATTAGCTCCTCAATTTATACCAAGACCAAATTTTACTCAAAGCAAGATATATCAAACAATCACTTGAACCTATAGGTGACTAAAGGAAAAGTGGACTTCATCAGGGTCTTTGTGCCATATTCTTGTCACATCTCAGTTTTCTTATCTATGAAATGGAAACAATAATGAAAACTTACCACTAAATTTCTAATATATGCTTACAAAATATAAAATCTCAAGTTGTTATATGAACCAATATGCTACAAAAGTGTCTTTCTACTTTTATGAATCATTTTCATCCCCAAAACATGATAGAATTTGTTACCCACGCCTTTAAGAGATCAGAGAATTAATTAAAGTTACATAAGAAAAAAAGGACAAAAACAATAATTTACCATAATCAATTACATCATTAAGTACAGGTGCTTGCAGTGTATATGGCTTTCTTTAATGCCAATTCATGTTAGAAAAAATATAGATTAGAGATGTTCATCTTAACATAGAAATTTTTAAAAAAACATTTAGAATTAATATTCCATCCTACTGGTATTATTATTTAGATTACCATCAAGAGTAAAATAAAATCATTCAGAGTACCATAAGTAGGAGAAATATTTGTTACACATACCACTTTTTTCTAACCACTGAGAAAATTACAGTCTTTCATGGAGAACATTTTTACTGTATTCCAATAACTATCTCCACAGGGAGCTACTTGAAACATTTGAAAAAGTTTAACAGCTCCCCAAAAGGACAAGGTTTTCTCTCTGCTCCTTGCTTTTCAAGGAACTACAATAGCTAAACTTTTGAACATTAATACTCATAGTAATTGCCAAGTGTACTGAGTGCAAATTTGATTATTGACCTTGTATTATAATGTGTAGAACCTAATCTTGAAGTTTTTGTAAAATAATGACAAAGATTTTTTATTAAATAGATGGTTAAACTCTACAAAACTTTTAAAGAGTATTTTTATATGCTTTTGCTTAAATAGCATTGCACCTGAGAGAACAGAAAAATATAACTTTCAGGCATTAGATCTTGGAGAAACTGTATTCTTTCCTCAATATTATAGAGTTAGCCCTGACTGGGTAATCTTATTGAATGTTCAAACTTTAATAAATTACAATATTGCTAGGCACGGTGTGCATACCTGTAATCCCAGGTACTCAGGAGGCTGAGACAGGAGGATCACAAGTTTGAGACCAACCTTATCCACTTAGGAGGTCCTTTTGAGACCCTATCTGAATGTTAAATAAAAAGGCTGGGGAGTGTAACTGAGTGGTAAAGTACCCCTAGATTAGATTCCTTAGTATCAAAAAATTTAAAGATAAATACATAAATAGATAAATAACAAGATTATTATGACTTTAAGATCCTTACATGGCCCTTGGACTAGATGTAAGGGCTTGAACATCTACACTTGGATGTTTTGCATGCTCTTTAAGTATCTCTATTTTTTCGTCCCTATTCCCACTCCCAGAAACCTGAGTGGAGGGGCTTTTTACATATACATGGGCATGTGTGTGTGTGTGCACATGCACGTGCATGCACACACACACACACACACACACACAAACACACAGCCATTGATGATTAAAAAAAGAAAGAAAAGCACTTGCAAGTCCTGATGATTCCATCTCCCACCTCCAAAATTCTGAAATTTCACTTTCACTGCTCAGGTAACTTTCAGTCCCAGATCTTTTATCAGGGCGATGATAGCACATGATCACTAGTGTCTATGCCTTGTTTTACTATCCTTTCACAAAATGGGAGTAAATAACATGTAACCTTCATCTGGTTACAGAACTCCCCATGGACAAGAGTTTTCTCTGCTCTTTTAATAGAACCGGGTGCTTGTAGAACTTACTCTTTGATGACTATTCTAGTGTAGTTGTCGGACAAGGCTTTGAATTTTATTCTTCAGTGATGTTAATAGTTTGATGATCCAAGACACTTTCAGCTTTTTAAACCTTTCTGCATCTGTTTTACAGGGTACCTCTCCCACCTTGAAACTCTGTTCCCTCATCTTGAAAACACTTGCTCAGGACCCACCCAGCCCCTGCTTCCCGCACTGATATAGGGATTTAGGATTAAAAAGATAGAAATGCTGAATCTTAGAAAAAGTGCTCACATGTCATTGAGATGTAGAAAGCATGGGTTTATGTAACATAGCCTTGGCCTATGTCCCTGACCCATGCATGCCCTTGTAAAATGAGAGAAATAAAAAAGTGCAAGGAAAATTGGCATAATATTGTGTAGTTCCACCTTGGATCCACATTCAATCCAACCCCTGACACAGCTCTTCTCTAAATATTGGAGCCCAAGCCCAAGTCAGGGCATTTTACTCTCTAGATACCCTTACTCTCTAGATAGCCCACATTGTCCCTTGAATGTGTATCCATTGTCCTAAATAAACCCCTGCCTATGCCTTTGTCTGGCTTGTGCTAAAATTCTTTTCCACTGGGTATGCCAATATCCCACTGGGTCTGAATTGATTTCCCCTTCTCCTCTGGGAACTCGTCCAACTCCAGCCTTTCTCCTGAGGCATCCCTTCTGTGACAACACCATCTCCCCATTTTCACAGATCTCAGAAGCTTTCCATGTGTCTTCTGTTTGAGTAACATACTCCATCCTTATTCTAATATAAACACTATGAATTGCTATCACAGTCCTTTTTTCATACCTTATTACAGTTATTTTTATGTGTTATATTTGATATTGGTAAAAGTTCTATTTCTTTTTTTATACTTGAGACTTAGAATAATATCTGAAAAATTGTCCAAGTTTCTGAATAATTATATTTTCTCTCTTTTTTTTTTCTTTCTTATTGGATGTACTTGGGGTGGATTTCAGAACCTTGAATATACTACAAAAACACCCAATTTTTGAGCCATCTCTCCAGTCTAATAATCATCTTATCACTGATTTTCAATTTAAGAACAGTTTTTTTAAATTGCTTAGCATAATAGGATGGGAAAAAAGCAACTAGACTTAAGAATAGAATGCTTCTGAGTCATCAAGGGAAATATTCATGACACAGAATGGGGTCAGTATGCTTAACATTTTGGAAAGAGAGTGAACATAACAACAATCTCCTAAAGTAGAGAAGAGTGCAGGACATATTCTAATACTTCATGGTCATGAAACAGTGCTGAAAACAATTTTGTTGTTGTTGCCACTGTGAATTTCTATTGTTGTTTCCCCAATGGATTGACCCAAATTGTTGATAAAGAGAAACCCACTATGGGAAGTGGGGAAGATGAATCATGATTTTTCCTTAGACATCACAAATGTCAAGCTTGACATCCCTCTAACAAAAGACATATTTACAGAAAAAATCATAAAAAATATGTCCATTAAAGTTTTATGTCATGGGAGCCTTCAGAAATGAAGACCTAAAGACAAGAAAACTGTATATTTTTACAAAAAGCCAGAAGAAAGAAATGAATCATTGTGGATAAGCATAATTGGGCAAGAAAGGCATGATCTAATGGTAATAAACAGGAAGAGAGGGATTTGGGCAGTTTTGTTCACATAGTTTTCTGTGTCTTTATGACATTTCTTCTTCCCACATTGGGGCAGAATACTTGACACAAGATGAACTTCACACAGAAGGCACATAAGTCAGACACCCGTCTGTGTGGAAGAGGAATTCTGATTTTTATGACTTCTTGGGGTAGAAAAAGGAGTGGGAGAAATAGGGTAGAAGAAGGTCAGAAAGACCTTCTGAAACCAACAAATCTCCTTAAACCCAAAGTACTAAGCATCCAAACTGTCATATTTCTGGGTACCATATTCTGAGTCCCATCTTGGATCCAAGACTCCCTAGAGCTGGTATCTTGGAATTGACCTGAAATCTGGAGCTGTCAGTCCATGATGCCTGAAGGTTCAAGGTTTTATGCAAGACTGAAATATAACTGTGTGTTCTTTTTCTTAGAATTCATGTTTCTTAAAAGAATGCAGACTTTACTGGTGTTATATTTTACTTCCTACTCTGATAATCAACAAGAAAGCATCTTGTTAAAATTTACAACATATAGCCCACAGATAGTAGAAATAAATAACATACTAACTCATAATTGATAAACTCATGTGCTAAGAATATATTTAAATTAAAAGTCATGTTATCTATTGCTCATTCATGAATAATATTTTTACTGATTAAATATTAGTAGGTAAACAGACATTTCCAATTTATTATAAGCAAAACATTTAAGATTATATAAGCATTTGCCTGGAACAAACAATACATTATATGCCAGGAATGTACATCATCTAATTTAATAGTTCCCAAACATTATAGAGATTTAGAGTAAGTAACTGTCAAAAGGCAATTTTCAGGAATAGGTAAAATCAATGCCTTTCATAAAGATATGAAAATGAGCATTTAAGAATTTACTTATTCATATGATATGTGAAACCATGCAGATATTATAACATTTTCAAAATAAAAGTAAAACTTCACAAATTTATATGAAATAAAAAATTTCTGGGACAAATTAAAAATACAATAAGATTGGTTTTCCCCAAGTGGAGGAAGTCAATTAAAATCTTAATTAGTGAGAACATAATTTGCATATCTATCAGTTATCTGCAATTTGCAAAGCTTCCTAAAATCACTCACTAGGACTGGAATCTGAGAACCCTGAAGTTTTCCATTTGCCGTTGGCTTAGTGGTTCTTTTTCATTCATACAGGATAGAGATAACAGCTACCTAAGAGAGATTAGTAAGAATTGTCTATTGCACTGATTCCCATGAGAACATGGCTACTGCATAGACAGAGTAGCCAGGAGGCAAAGTGACCAGTCCATAGACAGAGAGGCAAGGAAGTTAAAGGGTGAACAACATTTATACAGTTGTGGATAGACAATTTGCATATTTATACATTACATAGCAATAATAATGATTAGCTTGCAGTCTCTTAATGTGCCTTTCCCATTTTGCAAACTGTCAAAAATGTGTCTAAATTGTGCTAGTCTGTCATGATTGTATCTTTTAACATGAAAATGCATTTAAATTAAGGTGTTGGTCAAGAGTTGTGGTCAGACCTACCTGCATTGGTTTTATGTTTTTTTCTTATCTTGAACAATGAATGTAGATGGGGAGGCCTTTGTACAATGACTTTAAGAATAAAGTCTGCAGGGCTTTTTTAAACCATCCCCAACTTAAAACTAACTTTATCCCTACATTCCTGTCCCCATCATTTATCTTTAGCATAAAACTTGTATTGCCCTTCTGATAACTGACCAATATTTAACCCTATACTTCTGCTTCACATTGAAAGACAGCATTTCTTTCTATATACCTAATTTAGAATTTCACAGCAAGTACCTGGTTGAAATAGGAGGAATCTAAATTGAATTTCCTTCTTAGCCCATATTATTCATCACTTTGATGCCTCAAGTGATGCTAATATATGATCACATGTAATTTTAGTTTTTCCTTTTTGATAAGCCATCAAAAGCCTACCTAAAGACCAGAACCAGATGAATTCTCAGCCAAATTCTACCAGACTTTCAAAGAAGATCTTACATCAATACTCCTCAAATTATTCCATGAAATAGAAAAGGAGGGAACCCTTATAAATTCATTCTACGAGGTTAGTATCACCCTGATACCAAAATCAGACAAAGTCTATTCAAGGAGAGAAAACTTCAGACCAATATACCTCATAAATATAGATTCAAAATTCTTAATAAAATCCTGGCAAATCACATACAAAATAAATGAAAAAGCTAGTGTACTGTGATCAAGAGCGGTTCAGTCCAGGGATGCAAGTGGTTAAACATATGGAAATCAATAAATGTATATTCATCACATCAATAAACTTAAAGACAAGAACCACATGATTATCTCAACAGATGTAGATAAAGCATTTGACAAAATTCAACATCCATTCATGTTTAAAACACTGGAAAACCTAGGGATAGTAGGACCATACCTGAACATTGGAAAAGCCATGTATGTTAAACCCAAGGTCAGCTTCATTCTGAATGGAGAAAATTGAAAGCATTCTTTCTAAAAATTGGAACAAGACAGAGATGCCCTCTTTCACCACTTCCTTCTAAGATAGTCCTTGAAACCCTAGCCGCAGCAATTATAAGAAAGAAATTAAAATGATACAATAGGAAAAGAAGAGCTCAGACTATCCCCATTTGCCAATGACATGATTCTATCTTGAGAAGACCCAAAAAACTCCACCACAAAGCTTCTTTTCTCAATTTAATTTTTTAAATTTGTTCTCATTAGTTGTAGAATGCATTTATACATTTTGATAGATCACACATAAATGGAGTATAATTTCTCATTTTTCTGATTGTATATATTGTAGGATCACATCAGTCATGCAGTCATATATGTATATGAGATAATAAAATTTATTTCACTCTACTATCCTTCCTACCCCCATAGTACTTCCTCTCCCTTCACTCCCCTCTACCTAATATAACGTAATCAGTTCTTCCCTATACCCCTCTCTTATTGTGAATTAGCATCCACATATCTTGTTGAACTCATAAATGAATTCAGCAAAATATCCCTCACAGATTCTGAATAAAATTCAAATAACACTGAGTCACCCACTTTTTCCCTCCATATAGTCATATAAAAAACCTTAAATTAAGTCATTTTTATTGGCTAAACTGAAAATGTTCTTTCATTTCACAAAAACTCTATTTTTGTGATTTTTTAAATGTAAATTTATATTTTTTTATAAATATAAATTTATACTCAACTATCAAGTCTCAAATGTGAATTATAGCTGTTCTGGAAGGCTGAGTGAGGCAGGAGGATCATGAATTCAATGCCAGCCTCAGCAATAGTGAGGCCCTAAGCAACTCAGTGAGACCCTGTCTCTAAACAAAATACAAAATAGGGCTGGGGATGTGGTTCAGTGGTTAAGTGGCCCTCAGTTCCATCTCCACCCAGTACCAAAAAAAAAAAAAAAGTCTCAAATATGTTTGAAATTTGGACTCTGCCCATTTTCAATCCACCAATAAGAAATTAATCAAAAGGTGATTTCTTGAAAAGAAAATGAGATCTGTCTGTGTTGACATATTGACTCCACAATTTCAAGTATGTAACCCTGTGCAAGTTACTTAGATTTTTAGTGTAAGTTTCCTCATGTATAATATGGAAATTATGTCAATGATCTTGAAAAGATAGGTGAGTTTATCTGTATGGTTAACATGAATAAGTTTTGTGTTGAGAACAGGGAGGACTGAGATAAAAGAGATGAGAGGGTGAAGGAAGAAATAGGATTGCATAAAGATTGATGGTTTTAAGGAGCAGAAACTAAATTTAAAATGAAATGTGCTCATGTTAAATAAAGAAGAATAAAGATTGGTGCTCTATCTGAAGTGCAGTCTGTAAAAATAAAAAATAATTAAAAAAAGAATGAAGAAAATAAATAGGGTAAAAATGCTCAAAGGCAAGAATAATAACAATAAAGGTAAGAATAATCAAGAGTAAGAATACAGATAGTAAGTGGTGTAAGACAGGAGTGAGGGACCCTATGCCTTTAGACTGTCATCCCAAGCTGAGTGAAGCCTGTTCCATGGAGGCTTAGAACTTCAACTCGTCCTTCAGATTGCAATGGAGGAGCACAAAGCAAATGCTGGAACTGGGTAAGACCAAAATCCCGAAGGCACAAAACTATTTCATCAAAAGATTTGAACATAAAGGAAGAGCTCTTGAAGCAGATTTTGAAATACAAAGTGTGCCTTGGCAAGGCTGAAAACACGGTGTGCCTAACACTGCTTGAGAGTGACTTGTGTAAGACACCTAAACCTTGAACTACGAGCACCTTGCCCAGTGTGTCCTATCTCCTCCACCTGGGCTTTGAACCATGCGTTGTAAGGAAGATATCTCCTTGAATAATTCAGGCCTATCAGTCTGAGGGCAGAAGGTATGGGGTGTGGCTATGAATTAGCTGAAAGCAGAGAGTTTTACAGGAGAAAAGTCAAGATTTATTTACATGTGCAAATGGGAGTTTTAGTAATGAGGAACTTGTTGAAAAGTCAGTGGTTAAAAGTTTATACACTAACTCAATAAAAAAGGAGGGGAGAGACTAAGAACTTCCAGAGGAAGAATGGAAGGTTCTATTGAGATTTTTTTATGTTAACAGGTACTGAATTTGCAGTTCCCAGTTGTGAATACTTTCTTCTCCCAAACAGGAACCCTGTTATATCATTGCCAGGTATGTCTTTGAGATACCCTAACTTGCCGTTTCTTTATGCAACTACTGTTTATTCATAGGTTTTCAATTTAAATTATTTTTCATACCACTTTAGTGGGCTGTTAATCCCTCATTTCCCGAACTTGAAAGCTCTCAAGAAGTTTCCAAAGGGATTCATGATATTAAGTTAGAAGTTGAGAGGTAAGGGAACTGCAAAAGAAAGAACATATATTAGATCAAAGAAAAAAGCAGAGAAGAACACTAAACACGTGGTTCCCATTATGGTTTAGATGTGAGGTATCTCCCAAAAGTCCATGTTTGAGAAAAGGCAAGATTTCATTGGATTATGAAAGGTGTAACCTAATCAATGGATTATTACACAGATGTGGATTAACTAGGTGGTAATTTTAGGCAGATAGGGTATGGATGGAGTAAGTACATCACTGGGGGTGTGATTTGGGGGGTTATATTTTGTCCTTGATGTATGGAACTCTCTACCCTGGTTGATGTATCCTGAGCTGATTTTCTCTGCCATGCCCTTCTGTCATGATGTCCTGCCTTACCTTGAGCCCAGAGCTATGAAGTCAGCAACCATGGACTAAATCTCTGAAACCAAGAGCCAATATAAACTTGACTTCCTCTTCCTTTTTCTTATTAGGTCTTTTGATTACAGCAAAGAAAAATCTGACTAATACAGTTCCAGTCCTGGGCAGATAAGATATTTACTGGTTGGGGCAAGTGATCAGAAATCTAATAAGTGACATTTCTATGGAAAGAAAAAGGAAGATTAATGGTTAGAGCAGATTATAAACCCAGTTTTTGAATCCCCATAGCAGCAAGTTAAGATTCTTAAATATTTGGTTTGAAGTATTTTTAGATTAAGAGTGAATAGCAATGACCATCTGAAGGATTTTCCAGTTTGAAGTTTGATTATTTTTGATCATGATCTAGATTTCATTGTCATAATCATTGTTACTTCTTGGGGCATTAGAAGATATAGTTAATTCTGTGAAAGTTCTCAGTGGCCCAAATTGTAATGGACAAGAATACTTTGAAGTTTATATCAACTTGTCCAGTTCAGCTTGTCAGGCTTTGGGAAAAGGACAGTTACCTTACAACCTAAAGTTTCTGTCATGATTTGGACAATTAGATTTTAGTTTTAACTGATTCATGTCAGAAAGGTGAGAGAAACATTGGATTGCTCAAAAAGCCGGATATCAAAGGAAAGTGAAAGAAATAAGAAATTGGTAAGGATTGACAACATTACAAAATGGCAGGGTTCAGTCCTGTTTACAGATATATAATGAAACATCAAGACAAGAGAGAGTATTCCATTGAAGTACGCAGTTTCTTTCTATAATCACCCCCATGTCATTTCTTTCTACAATCACCCCCAATCAAAGATAATCAAAGTGAGATGATTACGGTTTGAAAATAGTCTATCCTCATTAAATTTGACCTGATTGTTTGCATAAGTACATCCAGAATAGTAATTGACCACACAGGTATTTTAACTTTACTTTGCCATAACTTCTATGAGAAATCTCAGATTGGACTTTTAAAAGCCCCTGGAGGATAGGATGCCAAGCCAAGAGCCTGTCACCTAACTCCAGGTGCAGCATAATGTGATTTGTTCTCTTTTTTGGTTCACAAATTACAGTGAGTTTCTTGGGTATGTCACTAAATGGTGCTATTTACTCAGTCATAAGGCTGAGAAACCTCTAAGTCAGTAGCAGTCCACTTCTTCCATGAGGGCCCTAACAACATTGTTACACAAAGTCAAACTTACTTCTTTAAATATATCTGACTATTGCCAAAAGTTTGGTCCTTGTCCCATGCCAAGCTAATAACAAGGGCATAATTTTGAAAAAAAGGAAAAAGAACCTTTATTGCTTTGCTAGCAAAGGAGAAACACAAAGGACTCCTGTCCTCAAAGACTGTGATTCTGCCTATTATGAGGAACAGGGAGTTTTTAAGAGGTGATTCAGAGAAAATAAGATTAGGGAGGAGAGATCAGGAAGGAGAAGATCCAGGAAAAGAAGATCAGGGAGGAGAATGTTAGGAAATAGAAGATCATGGAGGAGAAGTTTAGGGAAAAGATCAGGGAGAAGACCAGGGAAAAGGTTGGGAAAAAGAAAAAATCTTGCAAGTTTCAAAGCGACAAGGGATATAGTCAAAGCAACAAGAGAACCCCTGTTACAATTTCCCCACTGTCAATTTATAGCTTCCATTTTAAATGTAAGTAGGTGATGACATCTCCAAGCTACTTCCTGCTGAAAGGGGACAAAGTTGGGAGAAATAACCCAGAGTTCTTGTTCTCTGTCAGGTGGGGCTGGAATAGATAAGGGTGTTTAGCATCAGAGCAGTTCAGAGGTCCACAGTGGCAGCTGCAGGTAATTGGACAGGTATACGCAGGACAGGGATCATGCTAAGAGAACAATAAACAATTCAGCAAAGCTTTACTTTCTTTGTAAATAATTAGCACAAAAACAATTAGTATTTCAACCAGTCTCCAAAAACCATGAGGACAGTAACTCAAGATCTTATTGATGAAAAAATAGATCAGTTCATCAATGTAGGAAGTTAGGAAGATTTATAGGTCTATAAAATCAGACTCAAATTAACTCAGGACAAATTTGCATCTTGTCATTATTATTAGGCACCCTCACATTAAGAACCCTCTGTTATCGCCTTCAGCTTTACTTACTTTTGGTAGTGCTGACCCAAGTGTACATCTTAAGTTACATTAAAAGCCATTGTTTTTCCTTTTAAATGCCCCTGTGGGACTGTGCTCAGACTATGCTCTCCTGCCAGGTGTTTAAGAACAAGTTGGTCAAAACTGATTTTGTTCCTATCTACTCTTAAGAGTCAGCCAAGATTTCTCAGAGGTCACTATTCTGGGCATGTGTGAAGCCTCCTAGCTCCTTTAGCTTTCCTCTACCAGTGGTGCCTCTTGCCAGGATGGATTAGGGTCTGGCTCATTGTAGGTGGCTTTTCTTGGAATCATCAGGGACATTTCAATGTCCAATGACCCTCCTCTTTGCAGAATGTGCACAGGTTGGCTTCGTGTTCTCTGGGGTTCTCTCCATTTTGCTCATCAGCAGATCGGGTGACTCACCAGAGTTGCAGGGCACAGAGAGGGGTTCCATCATTCTTAGTATCCTGGCTGACCTTAGAGGGCAAGGGCCAAAATGTTGGCTGCTTTCTCCATGGCCCTTTTACTTCCTTGACTTTGGTCTTGAAGTCTTTGGTTTTGAAGACCCAGCAAGCCAGTTTCATCAGTCTTAAAAAGGGAGTAACAGGTTATAACTTCAATATGTATAATTTTACAGATATACCTTTCATTTATTTGGGGTTAGTATTAGGACTGGAAGTCAGCATTGCAGAGTATTTGTCCTGTAGGTCCTGGCTTATTATCTCAAATTAACCAAGCTTAGGATTTTTTTTTTTTTTGAAGCGGTACCTCTGCAAAATACTAACAGGCAACACACACACACACACACACACACACACACACACACACAAAATGCTGTAGCAGATACAAAGAAAACAGACAACCAGAGGGAATTCCCAAGCCCATGGCCCACAAAGAGATGAGAACTTAGAACAGATCAGAACGGAGTACATATCCCTAAGTTCTCGAGTCCCACTTAACTGTGATTCCTACACCACTGGCACAACAGTTGTCCCCAGAAAGACACAATGTTCCCACAAAGAGGACCTAGGTATATGGAATCAAGGGTCTTGGTATGCACACAGGCAGACTTACCAAATGGCCAAGGGTGTCATGACTTTCCTGAGTTCAATTTCCTTTTTCTCAAAGTGCAGCAACTGATGGAGCAACTTGTGTAGGTCAGGAAGAGAAGGTGGGCGTTCCCCAAAGCAAAAAAGTGCTTCAGCAGATGCTGGATGGTCCCTCCATCCTTCCCTTTACTCACAGAAACTGCTCCTCTGGTTAGGTCTGAGGAAAACTCACACCGTCCCCCAATTTCTCCAGCGGTCAGTTCTCAACAAAATCAGCAACCATCTTGTATCCTCAGCATGGAAGTGGAGGTGGCTTGGAATTCCAGACCTGTCCAAGAAACCTGGAGTGGGGGCTGCTCTCAGGCCCCTTTGTGGTTGCCAAACTTATAACCAAAAGTTTCATCCTCGCCCCTGATGCCAATCCAATAATGAGGACACGATTTTGAGAAAAAAGACAAAGGCAATTTATTGCTTCACTAGCAAAGGAGAAACACAGGGACTCCTGTCCCAAAGGCTGTGACTCTGACCATCATGGAGAACAGGGTGTTTTTTTTTTTTAAAGTTTTATACCTGACGAAAATAAGATCATCCAAGCTGTTCACATAAAGCCAAAAGAAGCCTTTATTTTAGTTGGCCAGCGACGAACACCCATACACCTAAAAGCTGTGTGCCACTGGCTGGCCAGTTCTTTGTTGCCAGCATGTATAGGGAGGGAAGGGATTAGGGTGGGGCTGACTCTCTGTCTTGGTGATACTTGAGAATCTTTTTGGGGAGTATAACAAGAGGTGATTCAGAGCAAATGAGATTAGGGAGGCGAGATCAGGAAGAAGATCAAGGGAAAGAAGATTGGGAGAGAAGTCTAAGGAAAAGACAATCAAGGAAAAGACAAAAAAAAAATTTAGTTTTAAAAAGGCAAGAGGGATTCTCCACAAAAGCATCAAGTGAACCTCTGTTACAGTCTTAACCTGACACAATCCCTTTTGTGAATCTCCAAGGTAGCTCCCTTTGCTGCAGATAAGAATTCTGTCCCATTGTTCGTTGCAAGAGGTTTAAGAAAGCAAAAAATTAAAACGCCATCAGGAAAGTTTGATCATTCAAGTATATTAATACACAGACTATCACCTGCAGTCTAGCCCAGGCACCCTGTCTGAATCCTGGCTGGCTGGATCTGGCCAAACACCAGCATAAGAGAGAAAAAGAAAAAGTGAAGTTTATGCAGTTCAATTAAACTAGGAATAAGTAGCTAGAGTTCCCTCCCCGCTGAAGCAGTTACAATTTATAGAAATAAAAACCAGATGATATACATATTTAGTTGGCCTGAAGAGGAAACAAAATGGGACAAAATGCAGAAAATACACTGATCATATTTAGTTAGCCTGTGCTAGACACACCAGAGCAGGGGGGTGTCTCCATTCTCAGCTTCTTTGGCACCTGCCAGTCCACGAGGCAACCTCTCTCAGAATGAGAAAGTTGTTTTAATTCCAGGAGTACAGGGCAAATTCACAGGTAGGAGAGAAGGAATAAGAAATACAAAATGGAGGCATAAAGGAAAGTAAAGGAAGAAAATTTTGATTTAGAAATTATGCATATTTTCCAGTCAGTCACTTGTGGAGCCAGTTTCTCTTCCCAGTTTATTACTTTCAAGTTCCTGGAAAACTTTTAAATCTACCTGTGCACTATGAAATAGCCCCTCAAATGAATCAATTAAGCAAGAGAGATACAATATCTTGAGGAATCTATTATTTAGGAGACTTTTATGCACTATTTATTGATCGGAAAATGGAGACAACATCAGTCAAAATATCCTTAGACCGACTAGATCACCAGAAGCTGTCTTCACATTAGGACTGATATCATTCCAACATAACTTTCCAGCCCACTCCTTACCAAGTTTCCTTTAAAAGAAGAGCTGGAAGCCCCCAAAATGTATCTTTGTCTTAAGATGGACCACATTTTCCCTGAATGCATATTTCTTGCTTCACCCCCAAAGACATCTCTCTCTTGAGATTACCTGCAACCCTCCCCTGACCCCGACTACATATCTACTTTCTTAAATAAACTTCTACCCATGCCTCTGATTGGCATGTGCTGAAATTTTTTTTCCATCATATATGCCAAGAACCCCAGTGGTCCTAAGTTTATGTCCCCCTTCTTTCTGGAAATTGCTACAACACATCTTCAGAGATGCCACTTCTCCTGAGACAAAACGCATTGACCACAATTCTTCAGACAGACATGTAAATGTTTGGACATTTCTCTATCCAACAAAGTGCTGAGCTACTTAGATGATTTTCCCACTAGCAGAATTTCCTTTCATTAAAATCCTTTAGAGATATTCCAGAAAGGAGTTATTGGGCTGCAGCTAAACACTTTTTGTGGTGCCTGTATATCATGAAGGACCATCTGAAAGAAAGACCTGTGTACTCTCTTCCTTGGTTAATTGATTGCAGAGATTTATTCATGAGGCCACAGATGCAGAATGAAAGAGAAAAGGCATGGTAGCAGGAGTGGACAATGTTGGCATTTGGGCTGTTTCTGTCTTCAGGGCCTGCTCAGGCCCAATCATATATTATACCATTTCCATCTGATGTTGGAGTGATGCTGTTCATGCTCAAATCCATGGGTTGATGGGTCAGATAACATTGAGTTCATGATGCAGAACCAGATTTGCATGGTGACCTTTCCCATGAATAAGCATGCAGTCTCTAAGGTCCAGTAGACAGCCAAGAACTTTTTCTCAAAAGAATAGTAGAGGATGGCAAGTCCTTGTTTCAAAATCCTGAGGACCAGTCTTGTGACTTATCTACAGCAGATTGGAAGTGATATAACAAGCATCTCTGGGACACTGAAATTTTAAGCCCACTGGATATGCTACATCATATGGCTTAAGGAAAAGAGTAGCTTGCACAGAATCCTGGACATATTGGAAAACTTTTTTGTTATTTTGGCTATCACTCAAAAGTAGTAACTTTTTGAGACACTCAGTAAATGGGATGGAGTAACACTTTGAAAAATGGGAATATGTTGCCTCCAAATCCAAATAGGCCCTGTAGATATTGTGCCTCTCTTTTGGTATATGAAGGGCCAGATAAAGCAACATATCTTTCACCTTATATGGAATATATTGATATGCCATACATACTGGAACCCTAAAAGTTTCACTGAGGTATATAGAATTTTATAAGAATTCAGTTTCTACCTAATCTTGGACATGCAAGTGATTTACCAATAATTCTAGAATAGATTGCTATTTTTTCCTTATTATATCCAATTAGCATGTTATTAATATAATGGATCAATATTACATCTGATAGAAGTGAAAGATAATCATGATTCCTAAGAACTACATTATAACATAGAGTTGGGGTGCTGATACACCCATGAAGTAGGAAAGCTGAAAGTTTATTGATGAACTTTCCAGCTGAAAACACACGACCTCTGTTGGTCCTTATTGTCAGGAAAGGAGATAAAAGTACCTGCCAATTCACTGGCTGTATACTTGGTCCCAAAGATTTTGTTAATCTCCCTAAGGTATGCAACTACATCTGATAGAAAAGCTGCAATTAGAGTCACCACTTGAATAAGCTTATGATAATCTACTACCATTCACCAAGATATGTCTTTTTTTTAAAATTTATGTCTATCTTTTGCATGAACCAAATAGGGAAGTTTTATAGGGATGTGTTGAGAAGCACAGACTTTGTATCTTTCAGGTGGCACTAATCTCTATAATTCCTCTAGGAATGAGTTATTGCTTTCAGTTTAGTATTTTCCTAGGTAGGGACAAGTATAGTGACTCCCATTCACCTTTGCTTCCATAATACATTCTACTTCTCAGGTCATAAAACCAATGTGCAGATTCTGCCAGCAGCTGAGTTGGTATATTCCAATTATACACTTAAACTAAGGAAATAACCATTGGAAGGGTTCAAGTACTGCCAGGGCTCACTGTGAGATGGATATGGACTCAAATTCTATTGGACATCGGATGTCCATAAACCCTTATGCTGATATTTTGGATCTCCTGGAAATAGTGTCCTTTCAAAGCCAGTGTGCATTAGTGTCCTAACCATCCGATTACTTCCTTTCTTCTAATGCGCACTGACCCCAGTAAAGGCTGTGCATCTATGTATAGAAGGCTGCCAGAGACATCAGCATTACGAATTATTGGGAGTATACTGGAATTTTTCCTCAGGGGCCCAGGCTCCCTTTTATTCAATGAGTTCTTGGTCTATAATCTGGGTCAAGTTTGGCAATTAATTAAGAGCCTATGACTTCTTACTTCTACATTTGTTTTTATTTGAGTTTTAGTTGTGAGTACTGTGAAAATGTGTAAGCTTTAGGGGGATAAATATTTTACTTAAAACCATATTAAAATGCATATGTAAACAAAATGGAAAATATACAGATCCAACACTCACATAATATTGTGCATAAAAATGAATCAAATATGTATTACTCATCATTACATTCTCCATTATTAATAAAGTAATTTAAAATTCCTGATTAAGTATTCTAACATTAAAACAAAGAGCATAATTAAGGGAAAAATGTTAATAAACTCCATATTGCAAAGACTCTCAGAAAAAGTGAGTCTATGACGTGTTTTTATGATTGAGTTTACACTTCTGCTCACCTGACCTATGACTCTTGCTGATGCAGATGGAGTAATAGTTTAGTAGGTTGCCTTCCTGTCTGTTTCACTTCTGGATAACCATAATGAGATAGTCATCACCATATGTCTGTGAAAGTCAGAAAATTCTGATTGTTCTTTGACTTGCTGCCCATTGACATAACTTCCTCCATTCTGTCCTTTGAGTCCTGACACTTATCCCTGCAACCTTGAGTCCTACTTACCCCACATTGTATTTGGAACTTACCACTTTGTGACCCACAAATGTCCTCATTGTAAGGTCTTGCCTACAGAGAATTCTGGGACCTCTCACGAGTTTTTCTCACAGTTACGGCTAGAAGTTAGTCTTAGTCTTATGGACATCTGCACATAGGTGAGTAGGTCTGAAGTTACAAGCCAATTCAACATTTCAGTCTCCTTATGCTTTTAATACTTTCCTCTGTGTTCAGCCAAGGTAGGTCTCACACTTTCAATTTGTTCACTATGGGTCTCCTTTTGGTTCATATTTCAGCCAAGCAACTCAAATTTTAGAGTTCTTTCAAACTCCCTTACCTGAAATATTAAATTCAAAATCCCTGCTTTGTTAGTTCATATCAATAAATTGCTGCTGATCTAACTACTTCTTCCTTTCAGTATTGTTACAGCTCCATAAGAGCTTATTCTACTAGTTTTACCTGTATTTCTGTTTGTGTAAATTAGATTTATATTTAAATCTAGGAAAAAGTACCGGGGTCTAAATTGAATAAATTGATTTATATTTAGGTCAATGTCTTCACTTAACCAATCAGTTTAAATATAAATGAATCCAAATTAACTATCAATTAATTACTACAAATTAATTATGTCACAATATAATTACATTCTCATTCTTCTTACATGCTGTATATTATATAGTCATACTATTATAGAACTTATATATTATGTAATTATATTATTTTATATAGTGTATAATCATAAAGTCATAATTCACATTATATTTTATATATTTAAGTTTTTATAGGTGTTCTTCATCTGGGGTTATAGGACAAAATGGGTTTAAAAATAGCTATCACTTTTGGCTTGTAAGTAGTTTATCTACGAAGAATCTAAAGAAGACAAATTATAATCCTATGGTCACATTTCAGGTTAGTGCTTTTAGATTTTCAAAGTGCTTTTGTCATTTCTGTACGTAATCACATGCTTAAAACTTTATCTTAAATACATTCAAAAATATTTATATTTTAAAAGTACTGTGAATTCCTACAAAGAAAAAAATCCTTGAAAATTCTCAACTTTACTATTCTCCATATTACTATCAAATGGAAAACTTTGTTTTGTCTCTTTTTTTCTGTTTAAAATAAGTACACAAGTAATATGAATATATTACTCTCAAATTTAAACTATTAATTATCAATTAAGAGTCTCATTTGGGATAGGAAAAGAAAGGAACTGTGAAATGAAATGGACAAAATTATGCTACGTACATCTATGAATATACCACAATGATTCTATCTGTTATGCATGTCTATAAAGCATCCATTAAATAATAATAGATAAATAGAAGGAAGACCAATGCACAGGAAGGAGAAAAAGGAGAGGGAATAAAGAAGGAAAAGCAAAAAGTACCAGGGTCTAAATTGAATAAATTATATTTCAAGCATTTATGATTATATCAAAATGATCTCTACTATTACAGGTAATAATAATGCACTAATGCAAAACATATTGGAAAAAGGCTTATTTGACCTATAATGAGGTTATCTTTCATGATTTTGGTGTATTCTTACAGAATAATCTAAATTTATGTATAGGGAACAGATAGAACATCCAGGGCATTAGGTTTGTATATCTTTTGCAATATATTTATTTTCATCTTTATTTCAGGCAGATATTTTTAAAGATATATTCAGAATTTAACAGTTGATTATTAGGATTTAAATAAAAATATTTTTGTTTTGTCTTTTGTTAAACTTGAATAATATTTGTATTAATTATTTCAATCTTACCAATCTGAATGATACATATTGTGCTTATATTTTCTAGTAATACTATTTAATTTTCACATATACACTACGGCTTGAATTTGTTTGTTATATCTAGACTTAGTACTTTGTATACTCCCTGTTAAACTTGAACAGAATCTACAAGTTTGTTTCCATCTCTTCTAAACAAATCCATGTCCAATGTTATTATTAAGCATATATTGTTATTCTTTGTTAAGCAATATTATTCAAATCATAATAAGAGGCTGAATAGAACAATAGGGAGAACATTCACTGAGAAAAATCTCAGAGAAAAGAAAGGTATCTTTGGTTTTACAAAGGTCATTAGAGAAAAAAGTTGTAATGAGAGATGGAGACAAGTCTTACCTTTGATTCTGCTCATGAAGGATGGTCCTTTGTGGTTAGCCATTTCTTTGAACATGAAATTGAAGTGGGTTTCTTAACCACTGCTATTTTTCAGGAGCATATGTCTCAGATAAAGTTCAACATTGTCTGTTGGGAAGGGAACTCTAAGATTGAATTTATTAGTTTTATTTTACTTCAAACTTTGAAGATAATCTGTAGTGTTTTTTGCATTCAGTGAATCTTCTATTTCCTCTGCATGTAAACTATAAAACCCATTATGGCTCCTGCAACTTGATAATACAAAGTGTGATTTAAAATGTAGAAAGAATCTTAATAGTAAAAGATATACAAATAGCCAGCAAGCACTTGAAAATGTGCTTAACATCATTATTTATTAGGAAAATGCAAACTGAAACAATTAAAATACTACTTTACACTCACTAGAGTACTATGATATAAAATGTCCGGTAATAGCAATTATTGGGGAGGATGTGAAGTACACCTTTTTGGGAAACCTGGCAATTTCTCAAAGAGTTAGGCATTACATTAGGTAATTCCATATTTGGAATTACCATATGATCTAGCAGTCCTCTTCTAGATGTATATCCAAGAAAATGTAAACATTTCTCCCAAAATACTTGTGTGTAAGTGTTCATAGCGGAATTATTCAGAATAACTAAAAAGAAGAACCAACCCAAAAGTCCAGCAACTGATAGGTAAATAAAATGTATACATATCCATACAAAAATATTATATAACCATAAAAACAAATGAAGTACCAATAAGTGTTGCAACATGGATGAATCTTGAAATGTTATACTAAGTAAAAGAACCAAGTTCATTGGTTTGAAATATCCAAAATAAGCAAATCAACAGAAGTAAAGTAGATTTGTGGATATTTGTGACTGATGAGGTTGGAAAAAATAATGACTTCTAATGGGTATGAGATTTCTTGGGATAAGGAAAATGGATTGTGATGATAATTACAGAAATCTGTGAATATATTAAAAACATTAAATTGGACATATTAAATGGTTGAATTGTGTATTACTTAAATTATTTGCCAATAAATCTGTAGTAAAAATTGTATTGTAAGAAACTATGAAGTAACATTAAAAGTTTAAAAAAGATACCATTTTTCTTTCAAATAATTTTAAAATTTAAAATTTATATTTTACATTATTTAATGTGTTTTGTTTTGTAGATTTTATTTTTAATTTTGTTAAATTCTGATTTTTCTTTTTAATATTTTATTCTCTTCATTCACTTTGTTTTTCTATTCTGGAGGTCCTATTGTGAATTTTGAACATTCATATCTCTTAATATTTCTCCAACAAATTTATTTCTTTATCTTTCTGATATAATGAAAATTTATTTGATACTCAAATCTGCTAATTTGTTCTTTAGCTATTTATCCTCAAATACTGAGACTCTGGTTTTATTAGTTTACATTAATTGTAAGATTTAATGGTTTATGCAATTGTTCTGTTTTCATTTATGCAAAATTCTCCACAATCATATTTTTATGAGATATAGGTTCTAATATTATTTTATTTTACTTTTATTTTTATTTTTAAGTTGAATTCTTAAGTTATTTTAATGCTCTTTTTAGTACATCATAATTATACATAATAGTTGGGCTAATTTTGACATAAAATACATTCAAGGAACTTAATTTATTCCAATTTAGTATTTGTTCCAATTCAATATTTAACTTGCTATAAATATCGATGTGGTTGTAACACTACAGTATGTTGATTTTCGTTCTTTTGGATAAATACCAAGGAGTGAGATAGCTAGGTTATATGGTTCCATTTTTTTCTTTTTAAAAATTTATTCTAATTAGTTACACATGACAACAGAATGTGTTTTGACTCATTATACACAAATGGAGAACAAAGTTTCATTTCTGTGGTTGTACACTATGCAGTCACACCATTTGATGTCTGTCTCATTCTAACATCTTCCCCAACCCTATACCTCCTCTCCTCCCCTCACTCCCCTCTGTCCAATTCAAAGTTTCTCCATTCTTCCCTTCCCCCATTATGCATCAGCATCCACACACTGGAGAAAACATTTGACCTTTGGTCTTTTGGGATTGGCTTATTTTGCTTAGCATGATACTTTCCAACTCCGTCTCTTTACCAGCAAATCCCCTAATTTCATTCTTCTTTAAGGCTGAGTAACATTCCATTATGAATATATATCACAGTTTCTGTATCCATTCATCTGTTAAAGGGCATCTAGGTGGATGTCATGTTTTAGCTATTGTGAATTGAGCTGCTATAAACATTGATGTGGCTGCATACTATATAATATGCTGATTTTAAGTCCTTTGGGTATAGACTAAGGAATGGGATCACTTGGTCAAATGGCAGTTCCATTCCAAATTTTCTAATGAATCTCCATATTGCTTTCCATAGTGGTTGCACCAATTTGCAGTCCCACCAACAATGTTTAAGGGTATCTTTTCCCCCACATCCTCGCCAATACCTTCTTGTTGTTTGTATTCTTAATAATTGCCATTATGACTAGAGTGGGGTGAAATCTTAGAGTGGTTTGATTTGCGTTTCTCTAATTGCTGAAGATGTTGAATATTTTTTCATTTATTTGTTGATCAATTTTATGTTGATCAGAAGTTCAGTTCCTCAGCCCATTTATTGATTGGGTTATTTTGTGTGTGTGTGTGTGTGTGTGTGTGTGTGTGTGTGTGTGTAAGTTTTTTGAGTTCTTTTTCTATAACCTGGAGATTAGTGCTTTATCTGATTTGTGTGTGGTAAAGATTTTTTCCATTCTGAAGGCTTTCTCTTCATGTTATTGATTGTTTCCTTTACTGAGAAGAAGCTTTCCATTTGAATCCATAACATTTATTGATTCTTGATTTTACTTCTTATGCTTTAGGAGTCTTGTTAAGGAAGTCTGATCCAAAGTGACATGATGAAGATTTAGGTCTACTTTTTCTTCTATTAGGTGTAGGGTCTCTGTCTAATTCCTAGGTCCTTGATCCACTTTGAGTAGATTTTTTGTGCAGGGTGAGAGAAAGAGGTTTAATTTCATTTTGCTACATATGGATTTTAAGTTTTCCCAGCACAAAATGTTGAATAGGCTAATTTTTCTCCAGTGAATTTTTTTTGATACCTTTGTCTAGTGTGAGATAACTGTTTTTATATGGGTTCATCTCTGTATCTTGTATTCTATACCATTGGTCTACATGTCTATTTTGGTGCCAATAACATGCAATTTTTGTTACTATAGTTCTGTAGTATAATTTAAAGTCTGGTATTGTTGTGCCTACTGACTGATTGTACTTGCTAAGGATTTTTTTTGCCTATTCTGGGTCTCTTATTTTTCCAAATGAAATTCATGATTGCTTTTTCTAGTTCTATGGAGAATGTCATTGGGATTTTATTAGGAATCACATTAAGGTTGCATAACAATTTTTGTAGTATGATCATTTAGAAAATATTAATTCTGCCTATCCAAGAAAATGAGAGAGCTTTCCATTTTCTAAGATCTTTCATTTCTTTCTTTTGAATCCTGTAGTTTTCATTGCAGAGGTCTTTCCCCTCTTTTGTTAGATTGATGCCCAAGCATTTTTTTTTTTTTTTGAGGCTTTTGTGAATGGGGTAGTTTTCCTAATTTCTCCTTCAGAGGATTCATCACTGATGTATAAAAGTGCATTTGATTTATGGGCATTGATTTTATATCCTGCTACTTTGCTGAATTCATTTATTAGTTTTCAATGTTTTCTGGGGGAAATTTTTGGATCCTCTAAATATAGAATCATATTATCAGCAAATAGTGATAATTTGAGTTCTTCCTTTCCTATTCATATTTCTTTAATTTCTTTCATCTTTCCAATTGCTCTGGCTAGAGTTTCAAGGACTATGTTAAAAGGAAATGGTGAAAGGGGGCATCCCTGTCTCACTCCAGTTTTGGGAATTTTTCTCTACTTAGAATGACGTTGGCCTTGGGTTTAGCATAGATAGCTTTTACAAAGTTGGGATATAGTCCTACTATACCTATTTTTCTAGTGTTTTGAACATTAAGGGGTGCTGTATTTTGTCAAATGCTTTTTCTCCATCTATTGAGATGATCATATGTTTTTTATCTTTAAATCTATTAATGTGAAGAATTTTGTTTATTGATTTCCATATGTTGAACCAACCTTGCACTACTGGGATGAAACACACTTGATTCTGGTGCACTATATTTTAAAAGTTTTTTTGCATATGATTTGCCAGGATTTTATTAAGAATTTTTGAATCTATGTTCATCAGAGATATTGGTCTGAAGTTTTCTTTCCTTGATGTGTTTTTGTCTCATTTTTGTATCAGGGTGATACTAGCCTCATAGAATGAGTTTGGAAGTGTTCCCTCCTTTTCAATTTCATGGAATAATTTGAGGAATATTGGTGTTAATTCTTCCTTGAAGGTCTTGTAGATCTGGGCTGAGAACCCATCTGGTCCTGGGATTTCTTGGTTGGTAAGATTTTAATGGTATCTTCTATTTCAGTTCTTAAAATTGATTTGTTTAAATTGATCTGTTTAAATTGATTCAGTTTGGGTAGATCATATGTCTCTAGAAATCTGTCAATTTCTTGTGAGTTTTCTATTTTATTGGAGTATACATTTTCAAATAGTTCTAATTATCTTCTGTATTTCAATTGTGTCCATTGTGATATTTCCTTTTTCATCACAAATTTTAGTAATTTGAGTTTTCTCTCTCCTCTTCGTTAATGTGGCGAAGGGTTTATCAATTGTTTTTTATCTATTCAAAGAATCAAATTTTTGTTTTTGTCAAATTTTCTTATTGTTTCTTTTGTTTCAATTTCATTGATTTCAGGTCTCATTTTAATTATTTCCTGTCTTCTACTACTTTGGTGTTGATTTGTTCTTTTTCTAGGGCTTTGAGATATAATGTTAGGTCATTTATTTGTTGACTTTTTATTCTTCTAATGAATGAGCTCAATGCAATGAACTTTCCTCTTATCTCTACCTTCATAGCGTCCAAGAGATTTTGATATGTTGTATTGGCGTTCCTATTTACCTCTAAGTATTTTTTAAATTTTCTCCCTGATATCTTCTGCTATTCATTCATCATTTAATAGCACATTACTTATTCTCCAGGTGTTGGAGAAACTTTTATTTTTTAATGTTATCATTGATTTCTAATTTCATTTCATTGTGATCTAATAGAATGCAGGGTAGTATCTCTCCTTTTTGTATTTGCTAAGAGTTGCTTTGTGGTCTATTTTAGAGAAGGATCCATATACTGCTGAGAAAAAAGTGTATTTACTTGTTGGTGGATGAAATATTCTATATATGTCTGTTAAGTCTAAATTATTGATTGTATTTTTGAGTCCTATAGTTCCTTGTTTGGTTTTTCTTATTAGTAAATGCTAATTTAATTTTTTTCCTGGTATATGACAATGTGACCTTATTAAAAACAGGGTCTGTGCAGATTATCAAGTTAATACAAGGTCAGCAGGGTAGACCTTCATCTAACAGGACTAGTAATCCTTTCTTTTTTTAAATTTTTTTTACAGATTTCATTTTGATTCATTGTACACATATGGGGTACAAGTTTTCATTTTTATGGTTGTGCACGATGTACATAATGATTCATATCATTATTGTTTATCATACATGTACATAAGGTAATGATGTTGTTTAGTTTTTGTTTGGAAGATCTGTCTAGTGGTGAGAAAAATGTGTTAAAGTTACCCAGAATTATTGTGTTGTGGTCTATTTGATTCTTGAAATTGAGAAGGGTTTGTTTGATGTACATAGACACTCCATTGTTTAGGGCATAAATATTTGCAGTTATTATGTCTCATTGGTGTATGATTCCCTTAAGCAGTATGAAATTTCCTTCTTTATCCCTTTTGACTAACTTTGACTTGAAGTCCACTTTATCTGATATGAGGATGGAGACCCCTGTGTGTATACACAGTTCATGTGAGTAATATGTTTTTTTCCCAACCTTTCACCTTCACTCTGACTATTTTTTTCTATGAGATGAGCCTCTTGAAGGCAGCATATTGTTGGGTCTTTTTTATTTTTTTAATTGAATCTACCAGTCTATGACTTTTGATTGATGAGTTCAGGCCATTAACATTCTGGGTTATTATTGAGATAGGCTTTGTATTCCTGGTCATTTTGGTTTATTTTGGTTTTTAACTTAATGTGGTTTTTCCTTTGATTGGCTTTTCCTTTAGTGAAGTTCTGCTGATTTTCATTATTGTTTTTCAATTCCTCCTCAAGGAATATTTTGAAGAGAATGTTCTGTTGAAGGCTTTCTAATTGCAAATTCTTTTTTTTTAATTATTTTTTAGTTGTTGATGGACTTTCTGTTTAATTCATTATTTATACGTGGTGTTGAGAATCGAACCCAGTGCCTCACACATGCTAGGAAAGCACCTACCACTGAGTGCACAACCCCAGCCCTGTAAATTCTTTTAATTTTTGTTTATCCTGGAAGGTTTTTATTTCATCATCAAATGTGAAGCTTAATTTGGCAGAATATAAGATTCTTAGTTCTTTCAGAGTTTGGTATATGTTCTTCCAGAACTGCCTAGCTCTCAGAGTCTGGGTTGAGAAATCTGGTGAAATCTGAATTGATGTCCCCCTATATGTAACCTGGTATTTTCCTCTTGTGGCCTTTAAAATTTTATCCTTTTTCTGTATGTTAGGCATTTTCATTATAATATTCCTTGGTGTGGATCTGCTGTAATTTTGTACATTTGGTGTCCTATCAGCCTCTTGTATTTGATTTTCCATTTCATTCTTCAGGTTTGGGAAGTTTTCTGATTTTGTTTTATTGAAAAGACTGTGCATTCCTTTGGTTTGTATCTCTGTGCTTTCCTCTATCCCAGTAAGTCTTAAATTCAGTCTTTTCATTTCATTCCATAATTCTTGGAGGTTCTTTTCATGATTTCTTACCATCTTCCACTGTGTGGTCAACTTTCTTTTCAAGATTAAATATTTTGTCTTCATTGCCTGAGGCTCTGTCTTCCAAGTGATCTAGTCTGTTATGCTTTCTGTCGAATTTTCAACGTGGTTTATTATTTCCTTCATTTCAAGGATTTCTGGGTTATTTTTCAGAATCTCTCTATATTTAATCTTTTGCTACCTGCATTTGCTCTCTCATTTCTTTATTGAAGTGATATTTTGCTGCCTGTATTTGCTCTCTTACATCCTTTATCTCACAGATCATTTTAACTATGTGTATTCTGAACCCCTTCTCTGACATTTCTTCTACTCTGCTGTCAGTTGATTGTGTTATCATACAATCAATATCATTTACAATCAAATATAATTTGTTTGCCCCAAACCAAGGTGTCTTTCTTCCCTTATTTTTTACATGTTGTTCATGTGTCTTCCGCTCTAGTAGTGTAGGTCTGAGATATTACAGTTTCTACCCTGTAGGCTTATAGTCCCTGCAGATTTCTAATACCTAGCCTTTAAGGGGAGATCAATATTAACAAAACCCAATGCAAACAATAGGGAGCCTTAAACCAAATAGCTTCTTTTAAGATGTGTACAATTTTGTCACAAAAAACCAGAAATAATATGTTCAATTATTATCTACAAAATGAACAGTAGGTTTGCGAAAGGGTCTACAGTGTCTAATGGTGGACAAAGAGAGAATGTGGGTGTGTGTAGGATTTGATGTTTGTGAGGTAGGAGGTGAGAATATAGAGATATTAGATCATGGGAAGAGTGAAAGATGCATCAAAAGAAGTTGGCTGGGGCTGGGGATATAGCTCAGTTGTTAGAGTGCTTGCCTTGCAAGCACAAAGCCCTGGGTGCAATCCTCAACAGCACAAAAAAATAAATAAATAAATAAAGAAGTTGGCTATTAGCAGGAGAAAAGAGAGAAAGGGACTTTGGGGATACAGATATGTGAGAGGAAACTATAGAGACTAAAATATAAATGAATAAATAAAAGAAAAAATAAAGAAAAATATATGAAAATAAAAGAACATACAACAAAACTGTAGATGTCACAGTCCTCAGTAGTCTGATGCATGAAAAATACTTGATTTCAACAATAGTGAGGATGTGAGAGTGGGAAAAGAAAGATAAAATATCTCAAAGGAAAATTGAACAACTGTTTCTGTTGGAGTTCAATATCTTCTCTGCTTCCCTGCTCATCTGGTAGGTGAGGTTTTCTGGTGTTTGCTGGTATCTCCACCCTCAGGATGGTGAAGGTTACTATGGTGGGAATATTAGTCTTGGTGGTGGAACTCCTGGAGGTGGGGTACAGCAGTTGCTAGTTCCCATTGGAAGACTATACCCCAGGAATCTCCTTTGGGGTCCACTCATTTGATGTAGGAACCTGGTCTTAACCCCTTATATCGCCCTTGGAACCCACAATTCCTGGTGTCTAATTTAGTCTTTAAACTGTATTTCTCCCATCCCTGCCCTTTCAACTTCCCCATCAGGAAACTCTCTCCAGAGGTCCTGAGTGCTGAGCGCCAGGACCTGTGTGTACCTTTCATGGAGAGCTGTTCTGTATTGAATAGATTGGGACCGGGCATTGAGAGCTGTGGACCGGACATGTATTTGCAAGCGCTGGGCAGTTCTGGTGGCTGGGAGCGGGACAGGATCCAGGTGATTGGTGGATGCCAGATTGGGGAGGGAGTTGGGGAGAGGGCTGGTGTCGGTTCCCAGCTAGTGCCAACGAATTTGGCCCTAGAATGTGCCTACAGATGTTGAGATTTTATATACATGCTTTATATGGATGTTTATCTCATTTCTAAGGTTGGGAAATTTTTCTGCTTTTATTTTATTGAAAAACTTCTTTATGCCTTTATTTTCTATTTCCATGTTCCAATGACTATTCCAATGACTCAGGTGGTTTGGTCACTTGATGCTGTCGCAGAGTTATTGTATGTTCTGATAATGGTATTTATTTTTTCTTTGTTATATACTGAATATTCAAGTTCATATTCTTGAATATTCTTAGATCATTTCCGATATCTTGAGTATGCTGCTCATTTTAATAATTGCGCTTATATAGTCTTTAGATTTTCATCCAATTGCACATCTGTGGGTTCTTTTGTTTGGAGATTGTGGATTTTGGAGGGAGATTTATTTGCTGGTTTCATGATGTTCTCTGAGAACTTGGATTTCAATAACAGGTGAGCTGGATTATTCTCTTTCTCTCCATTTCTCTCTCTTTTTTTTTTTTTTCCGAGAAATGTTCTAAGTTGCTGAGAATGACCTTGAACTTGTAACCCTCCTGCCTCAGCCTCCCATGTCACTGGGATTACAGACATGCACTGCCACACCTAGCTCTCTTCCTTTTTTTATACATTTGCCCTTTGGTGTGTAGTTTTTATAATAAAATTATTATTTTGTTGGAGGGACTTTTCTCTGTTTTTGCTATTTGAATAGATGTATGGGAGTGGGATATGAGTTCCTCCTCTGGTTGGGGCCTGGTTGTTTGTTGGAGTTTTCGACTTCCCTCTTCTATATGTTGAAGTATTATTGAGGCTTGAATAGGGCTAGATCATGTGTGAAGTAAAGTTCACTATTACTTGATTAAATTTGGAGTATTGTTTGGTAGCAGGATCTCTATTTTGTGAACCTTAAGTTCATTTTCTGGCCCCTTTTAGAGAAAGCAGGGAGCCAAGAATAAGAATAATGTTAGCAACCATTATAAGTCTTAAAATAAATGTTTGTTGTCTACTTTGACATACATAACACTAATTATCACCTGTATAGGAATGGTGGGGTTAGCATTTAATATCAGCACCTAAAATAAATGAGCATGAACTAGATCAGATGTTAAACAGCAGAGGTTTACTTCATTTTCCACTGTATTAATAACAACAACAAGTATAGGACAAGAATTACATAAACTGTAGAGATAGTGAAATTACAGTTCCTTAAGTGAAATGAAAATAGGGTAGGGAGGCAAGAGAATGATTGAAATATTTAAAAAATGAATAGAGGAGAAGCAGGAAAGAGGTAGCAGATGATAGCTATAAAGAAGGAAGAGTTAAAAAATAACTAAAATAATAAAAGAGGAAGAGGGAACAGGATAATTTGGCTGTTAGTAGGGTAAGAGAATGAGGAAAGGGAATGGGGGGGGACAAAGTAGAATTAAAATTAAAAAGAAAAAGTGGGGGGAATAGAAAAATAATTCTTTTTTAAAATTTTTACAGACTTCATTTTGATTCATTGTACACAATAGGGTTAAACTTTTCATTTCTATGGTTGTGCATGATGTAGATTCATACCATTCATGTAATCATACATGTTCATAGGGTAATGATGTCTGCCTCATACTACCATTTTTTATACCCCCACCCTATCTCCCTCTCATTTCCCTCTTGATAATCTAAAGAAAATGGAGGAAAATAATTTTTAATGAAAAATAAATTGTTGTTTCACTGAGGTGATCAAGTTCACCATTTTATGCTGTTATGCCATTCTGTGTTTGAGGGGGAGGTAGACTTCATAATCCTTGAGTCAATGACTGAGATTCTAATTCTTTGTGTTTCTCACCATACCATTGGTGGCTCTAATCTTCCTGTCTCACAGTACAGGATGGGATAGACTGGAGAACGCTGTCAGTTGATTTTCTCCCACACAGGACTGATGCAGAGTTATAAATTGGAAGTTCCATCAGCTCATTTTTAGTCTTGGCTTTGGAACTCGTGGCCCTCTGATATTTGATTCATGCCCCCTGTTGCTGAGCAAATGCTTGATGTCTGGGTTTCAGGGGCCACCCCCAAATCCCATTTCTAAGGTAAGGAGTCTAAACCTTCCCAGGCGTCACTTATTCCGCCGCCATGGATGTGAATTACACAGGATGAGACCTGCAGGGCAGATTCACCTGTCTGACTGGTTACTGTGGTGTTCTCAATTGCTCATTTGGAATGTGTATTTTCCTTGGTATCCTCAGCTTGGATTGCCCTAGCCATAGTCCTCTCTCCACCTGTTTTATTCACACTGATCCAGGCACATGCTGATTACACCAAGAAGTGAGTCTTGGCGCAGGCTGTCAATTGATTTTTTGTGTTTCCAATCTCCTCTTTCTGCTCACTGCAAGGCAATCACTTGGAAATGGTTCTGGCCATTATTCTCTGGTTGCCACTGGACTCTATGCCTGTTAGCCTAGTAATTTTGACCCCTTTCCACTCAACAACTTTCCCCATCATCCCTGGGTCAGTTAATATCAGCCACCCTCTCTATTCCATTTGTTCCCTCAAGACCATTTTATTTGCCAAGCTTTCGTCTCCCTTTACTTCACTCCCTCTTCCCTTCTGCAGTCAGTTGGCAGCACTGATGCCCACGTCAGCCAAGCTGGCTCATTTCTAATTTAATTTCTACTCCTCCCATTTCTTATTTAATACTCAAAGTTTCCAACAGCCTGTGTCTCTATAATTATTTTACTATCCAATGTTGGAAGTTCACCTAATTCCCATAGTCATCCATCTCACTATGTGGCAGGCAATATTCCCACTCTATATCTTGAGCTGAGGAATTGCTGTGTCATTCACCCTTCCTCTAATTAGTCATCTTCCCTCCAGATCCTACTATTTGATGAGACATACTTTTTGTGGGGGACAAACCACAAAGAAGAGTTAGCTGGTGGTTTACCTACTGGGAGATTCTAGCCATGATTGGGCCAACTTCTTTATTCCCTAGTGACCTGAATCTGCAGATATTCTGGCCCTGAAGTTTTTTCCTTCAATTAATATTTCTTACTTTCATTTTTGCAGACAATTATTATTGTTTCAATTCTTCCAAAATTTATTTTCTTGCTTTTAAGCACAGTATAAGTAGATATTTATTTGTATGTCTTCATATCATTTCTTATCATTTTCTAGGGTTTGTTGATAAACATGTCTCTAGCACACTCATACATTCATCTTAATAATAGTCCAGATAAAAGTTATAGATAACTTGATGTTAAAAGAGTAAAAACAGTAGAAGTAACACAATTCAAGTGTTCAGGGATGGATGAATGGATAAAGAATGTGTACATATGATAGAAAATTATTCAGCCTTAAAAGGGGAGGAAATTCTGACACATGCTACAATATGGATGAACCTTGAGGACATTATGGTAAGTGAAGCTAGCCACAAAAGGACAAATTTTTCACCTATATGAGGGACCTAGAGTAGTCAAATTCATAGAGATAGAATGAAAGGCTGGTTATCAGGGCCTGGGGGTGGGGGATGTTTAATGGGTGCACAGTTTCAGTTGGGGTAGATAAAAAAGTTCTGGAGATCAATGGAGGTGATGGTTAAGCAACAATGTGAAGATACCCAGTGCCACTGAATCATACACTTAAAAAGGTTAAAATGGAAAATTTTCTTATGTATATCTTACCCTAATAAAAATGATGCCATGAGGCCAATATCAAAAAATGTATCATAGATAACAAAATTAATACATGAATAAAGAATTTAGAAATTAAGAAACTGGGCTGGGGCTGTAGTTCAGTGGCAGAGCACTTCCCTAGCATGTGTGAGGCACTGGGTTTTGATCCTCAGCACCACATAAAATAAACAAATAAAATAAAGGCATTGTGTCCATCTATAACTACAAAAAAGGAAGTTTAAGAAAAAAGGAAAAGAAATTAAAGAAACTATGATTTAATAGCCAAATGTTCCAAAGAATTCTTGAATACAAAAGACAATCTTTTGGGGTCAAGGAAAAAAGAACTAGAAGTTTTAGGTCTATTTTGGACTATTTTTAAAATTAAAAATAAATATTGTGAATAATGATCTGTGTGTGAAAAGTTTTCCTATCTCATAATTTATAAGAGTAAATTTTTAAAAATGGAAATTTCATAATGGTGGACTCAGCCTGTTCAGGTTTGCCTGGCATCAGTTCAATACTGTATTGAGGCTTGCATGCTTATAGAATTGAGTATGGAAACAAATTAGACTGCTTACATTTTTTCTTGAACATGTGACTAAACATAAAAATTTTATGATTAAAGGAGAAAACAAGTAATCTAAATTTGTTGATATTTTTGTGATTAGAAATGGACTTTAAAACTATACCATATAGCAATCACTAAAAACAATCACATCAGACCAGTCTTTTCAAGGCAAAAGTGACATATTAGCATTGAGAAAATGACCCTCTTCTTCTTTTTTTTTTTTTTTTTTCTTTTTTGCAGTGCTGGGGATTGAGCACAGGGCTGCACTCTACCAACCGAGCTATAATCCCAGGCCAAGAAAATGACCCTTTTAAAAAAGAAATTCATGATATAGAGAAACATTTTAATTATAGGAATCCAGAATTGATTTTATCATTGTGTCTTTATTGCCATAAGCAATGAGTTTCAGTCCAAAAAAGTCCTAAATATCTACAAAAGTACAAAAATTGTAAATAAAAACTTTTAACTTAGACTCTTTTATAAATGAAGTGTTTCATTCAGATTGAACACATCTGTTAAATGTGTAAATGTGTAATATTTCCTATTCATTTTCAAATACAACTGATTAATTCATTTCAAATACAACTAATTTATCTCAGGGAAATGAAAATTAATAAGTTGAGTATCAACAACAATTTTCATATTAATTGACAGATGGAAATGAACCATGGGCATCATGATATAGTTAGTATTCACAGTCAATCCATTTGGATTCTTTTGTATTATGACAAATATTTTTTTAAACTCTAAGAATCATCCACACCAAATACTAAAAGATATTAAAGTTAGTACCATACTTTTAAAATATTCTATTACAAAGGGTTCAGAAGAGGTTAACAAAATAATAAAGCCTTTTCTCTCAAGTGTTAGAGTGTACCACTCTCATCAAGACATATTCAATGCTATATTTTTACTTTTGTATAATTTATGAGACTTTTACAATAGTAAAAATATAGTAAATATATAAAGATAAAGTAAATAAATTAATGTAAATGGTTTATGGTTTTAAAGAAGCATAATCAGAATATGAAATCAGAATATAAAAAGCAAACTTATTCTACTATCTTAATGTTAAACATAAGGCACATACGATGGATGTTAGACATTTATTTCAAGTGATGAGCTTTCAGAAGCCCTTCACTTAGTTTCAATATTGGTTTTTTGAATCCTGATAGAATATTATTTTTGCTAACACCAAATATGTCTACAAAATGCAAACCAAAAAAATTCAAAATTCATTTATGGGTATTGTAATAATTTACCCAACATATTAAAATCTCTTACTTCCTATAGTGTTGTTTGCCAGGAGCTGAAGGGAACAGAAAACAGGGAGCTATTTTTAATGGTATAAAGCTTAAATTTTATAACATGAGAAGAGTTACAGAAACAGATGACAGACATGGTTGCAGAAGAAAATGATTGTATTTAGCACTACTGAACCAAAACATGCTTAAAGACGTGGTGGTAGAAAGCTGAAGCATAGGATTGCAAGCTCAAGACAGCCTGGACGACTTAGCGAGATCCTGTGTCAAAATGGAAATTAAAATGTCTGCTGGTGTAGTTTCTGGTAGAGCATCATCCCTGGGTTCAATACCCAATAAAACACACACACACACACACACACATACACACACACACGTGCACACACAGATTAGCATGATAAACTTTGTGTATTTTATCATGATTTAAAAAGATAAGACAAAATTTTAAATGGCTACTTCTTTGTGGTGAGTACAAGGGAAATTTGTCTTGTTCTCTTCATTTTTCTGCAGTAAATACATTTTACGTTTATCAACAGAAAAATATAAACATTTTAAATTAACATAATATTATCATTAAAATTTATTATAGAGACTTTTAATATATTATAAAGGAGTCGATTCAAAGGAATTGAAGCAATTACTGCAATAAAAATATCAAGAAGCAGAGAGATATATTTTCTCATTTGGAAATAAACCCATGAATTTTATAAAAAGCGTTTAGAAAAGAAGGGAAGTCTCTGAGTGGTCCATTGGGCCACAAGTTTTGTTCATCTTTAGGGATGAAGGTATAGGAGGTTATAAAAATAGTGTCAGTCTGACATGAACAAACTTGATAGGAGATGGATGGGAGGATATGGCTGCCAGGAGACCACTCAACATTATTTTCAACATTTGAAGATAAATGTTTCATTTCCTTTTCCTCATGCCAAAACTTGCCTCTAGTTTAACTATTAGTTCTTTCTGTTTTTCTGCATTTATCAGTCTTTACAGGACTTTTACCACCTTGCCCATCCCCAGTCTCCTTTGCATTTCATTTACAGTTTTATTAGAGTAGGAATATGAGAAGGTAAAGTTGGCCTATTTGGCATACAGTTGATCTTTACTCTTCAAGGATGTCCTATTTGGCCGGATTCACATACCGGCCAAAAATTTGGGGATTAGTTGTAATCCCCAAATCAGTACACAATGGCACTTCCACGGGCATTTATTGGCAAGTGCAGAGTGGTGAAAGGATTGAGACACTTGTGCACATTCTTAGCTAAAGCTGAACGAAGGCAATGTCTCTGCCTTTTTGTTTACTCTCTCATGCTATAAACAAGTGTCCTTTTCAAGGCTGATTAAGTGCCATGTCTTTCTCACTTTTGTGTTTTTTGTAGGCAATTTCACTATTTAAAATGATATTCAAGCACAGCACTGAAGTGCTGTTTAATGTTCCCAAGTGCAAGAAGACTGTGAAGTGCTTTTGGAGAAATTATGCTGCTAGATAACCTTCATTCAGGCATGAGTGACAGTGCTGTTCATGAATTCAGAAACATATATGAAACAAGGTTGTGCATTGCTCAATTGACAAAAATTTTACCAGAAGCTCACAGGAACCTAATCCTGTGTTTATCCCAGGAACTGATTCAGTTTCATGGTGACTTTGTAAAACATAAATACTATGCATAATGAGAGTCAACTATTCTTCTAAGTAATTCATAATCATGCAGTTTTGGGCAACCAAATCAGATTGCTGTCTTCATACTTAGCTTTCCATATACTAAAAGACTGTATGTTTTTTACATATGGTATTCTGCTAACTTTTAGATTTGGAAAATTATATATATATTTATACACCCACATATATATATATACACACACATATATATATATGCACATATTATGTATATACCTATATACATATTCAAGTATAAACATAGTAATTATATGTAGCATATCAACTGTTATTATATATATATTTACTATTTATACTGAATATATTCTTAATGTGTATGCATATATCTTTTTGTCCACATTGCTAGCCTTAAAAATTTTTGTATACTTGTTGTGTTATACAATTTATTAATTTTTCCCTTTTCACAAAGTTGATGAATTATATCTTCCCTTAGGTATTCTGTTAGTTTTCCATCACTATTAAAAATAAGTGAGAGCCGGGCATGGCGGCACACACCTGTAATCCCAGCAACTCAGGAGGCTGAAGCAGGAGGATCGCAAGTTCAAAACCAGTCTCAGCAACTTAGGGAGGCCCTAAGCAACTCAGTGAGACCCTGTCTCTAAATAAAATACAAAATAGGGCTGGGGATGTGGCTCAGTGGCCGAGTGTCCCTGAGTTCAATCCCCGGTTCCAAAAAAAAAAAAACCATGAGATTGCTAGGCATGGTGGCATATGCCTGTAATCCCAGCAGCTTGGGAGGCTGAGGTAGGCCAATTGTGAGTTTAAAGCCAGCCTCAGTAACTTAGTGAGATTCTAAGCAGCTCAGTGAGACTCTGTCTCCAAATAAAATATAATAAGGACTGGGGATGTGGCTCAGTGCCTCTGAGTTCAATGTCTGGTACAATAAATAAATAAATAAATAAATAAATAAATAAATAAATAAAATCATCAAATTATAATAGAAATGGTGTATTTGGGCTCACACTCATGGAGGTTTTAGTCCACGATTGCTTAGTCTCATTGCTACAACCATTGAGAAGGCAGCACATCATGGCAGGAGTGCATGTTGGAACCAAATTTGCTCACTATGGCCAGCAAGCCAAAGAAAGTGAGAAGTGCACGAGGTTTCCACAATTACCGTCAAAGTCCTACTCCCAATGACCTAAGGATCCCCTGCTACCCCTTTGTAAAAGTTCTATCACCTAAGAATAGTGCCAACCTATGAACAAAGATTTTCAGCAAAAAGATCTTTGAGTGATATTTAAGATCCAAGCTATAGTGGTTGTTAATGCACTTTGATAAAGATATGGTCAAGGTGGTGCCTCCTGTTTCATTACTAGGAAGGCCTCTCCACAATGCCATAGAATTCTCGTCCATCAAGCATGTGGACATGTGATTTTTTGACACTCACTCCATCTTGAGTCTTCTTGCAGAGATAATTACTGACATGTTTTTAGTGAAATGATACTGAATCAAATGATTCCAGGTCATCATATTCATACTTCTCAGAACATTCACTTTGGAAATATAACCACGGATCAAGGCTTTATAGAACTGCCCATTTTCTTCATGAAAAGTTTAAATAGTCCTTTTCCAGTTACTTTTGCTTCCTTAAGCAATCAAGTATTAAACCTAGAAACTTAACTCAAAAAAAGAATATATTCAGAGAGAATACATTATATATTAAATGATATATAGTATATTATCATCTGTGATATATATAAGTATTCCCACAACCCATTTTTAAAAGTATCAACAACATATAGGTCTTGGATAGCTAATCGGGCCTCTTGAATTTTAAGCCAACTTTCACATAAATTTCATCAAGTAAACTACAACGTTCCCCCTTCCCCCAGGATGATCTAACTGACTTCAGTATTAGTTAAACTGCAGAGTAAAACCTTTTCTGCAGCCTCTCAGTCTGAGCCTACCACTGTCCCTCTCCTCACTGGAGAGGCCAGTGTTTATTAAAGCAGTGGTGCCAGAATACAGTCTATCATCTGAAGTGCTAAACTTGTTTTTCTCTTTGATGTTCCTGTGGTTTGGGTGTGGACTGAACATCCTCCAAGAGTTCATTGTAATTAAAGGCTTGGTCCTCAGGTTGGCACAATTGAGAGGGGAGATCTTGAAGAGGTGAGGCCAGGTGGGAGGTCCTTATGTCATAGTGGCGGGTGACTTCCCTCAGAATGTAGTTCACTTTGGACTCCTTGACAGTCCTAAAAAGGTTGTTCTAAGAGCCTCAGATTGGTTGTGGAGGCACAGGCCCATGATCTAGCCATTGGGAAGCTGAGGCAGGAGGATTTCAAGTTTGAAGCCAGCATCATCAACTTATAGAGACCCTGTCTCCAAAAATAATAATGATAAGAGCCTGAGTATGTCCCCACCCTACATCTCAAGGCTTCTAATTCCAGATGTAATCACTTGATTTCTCTAGCATTTGATCCCACCATTAGCCACCGGCTATGATATGACAAACTGAGAATTGATTGCTAGCGTCATGCCCTTGGACCTCCCGAGACTGTGAGATGGGGTGCCTATGTCAGGTATTTTGTTGTAGTGACAAAAAGTTGACTAATACGAACATGAGTGATGCTTATGATGATATGACATATATTGGCTTAAAAATGATGGATTGTTCTATTTAAAGACTGATTCCACCATTGTATTTCATAGGTATTAGACTATACTGTAGAAAGCCTTTGTTTTTTTTCTACATACCTGTCTATGTCCTAAATTCAGTCTTATATTTTTTGTGAGAGTTGAACACATAACATGTTGGTCATCTTTTTTGAGTCTTTGATAGTGTCCTTTACTTTAAACTCTTTTATATTATAGCTATAAAATAGCTATGATGTGCTTTACCATATAAAATATGATATAAATCAAAGTAAATTTGCTTAAATGTGAATGTCAGAGATTCAGTTAGAAAATAGTCATTAATTTTCTTATCAAGTGGGAGAAAGTTGGAAATCTTTTCAACTTTCATTTTTATGCAGATAAAATTCAGTAGTAAATTGAGAAATACTTTTGCAGATAAAGTTTGAGTATACTCTGGATATAATGAAAAAGAAAATGAACAAAGGAGCCTGCACATTCAACATGGCTAATAATTTTCCTGGTAAATTGCATTAAATAATGATTGTTAATTAAAGAAAAGAAAATTAATTTGAAATCATGATAGAACTGACACAGGAAAGGCTTGTCTCTCTGACATACAATGAAATGATTCATAGGTAAATGTGATGTTCTAAATTCAAACAAAGGTAAAAGTCAATACTTGTTTGCAACTGTCTCATGACTTACCCATCAAACCAATTTATACATACCTACACCTACCAACACCAATACCTCAACCTGCTGTTGGATAAAACTTTCCACCTGGAGCATATGGCCACATACCATGTTTGAGTATTTGCTCACATACCGTACTTTTCAATATGAATTTATTTATTCTAAACAGATTCTGGAAGTTCCCTAAGTTTCTAGCTCTCAAGATCCTCCTTTCAGCACTCTGGGCCAGATGTGGTAGTGCATTCCCATAAATCCCATCAGTTTGGGAGGCTGAGGTAGGAGGAACACAAGTTTGAGATCAGCCTCTTAATGAGAGGAAACCTAATGTGATCGTTATCAACATAGGGAGACCCTGTCTCAAAAAGAAAAATAAAAAGGATTGGGGATATAGCTCAGTGGTAGATTGCCTCAATCTCTGGTGTGCATGCACACACACACACACACACACACACACAGAAGCACCCTTGTTGTTGCTGCAGATAGGACTAGGACAGTGTGTGTGTGTGTGTGCGTGTGTGTGTGTGTGAAATACGGTGTGTGTTGTGTATGGATGTGTGTGTATGTATAGTTTCTATGTGCCTTGATTGATGTTTTCCAAAACTTCATTACAATAAATATATAAATAAAGAGAATAATAACTGGAATAGCTGTGGCTATAGACCTATTACTTCCAATTAAAGATAAATTATTACTGTTCCTGATATTTGTGAGTCGATAAAGAGATGATGAAAGAAATGAGAGAAATTTTTATTTCTTAATTTTGTTGCTCTTTCTTCTAATAAGAAAAGAAGAAGTAAAACTTGTCCTAAAAATTGCTTTAACTTAAACATTTGATTAAAAGAATAAAATAAAACCCTCAGGTTACCAAGAAATACATAGTTTTATAGCCTAGAATTACACTTTATGGATCTCCAAATTTGCCCCTGCATCTGAAATATTTTGGCTGACAGGAAAAGAGGGACTCAAAATGGTGATTTTCTTGAAAGTGAATTACAGAAAAATGAAGTGATAAAAATCTATACTTTTGTCAGACATAATCATCAGTTTCAATAGTGTATTGACTTCTTAATTGAGAAATATAGTAATTTACATATTAGATGATACAGTTGTTAATGTAACTTATCTTAAAAATACAACTGGGCGGCTGGGCAGGTCTGGAATCCCAGAGACGCCAGTGACTGAGACAGGAGGATTGTAAGTTTGAGATCAGCCTTAGCAACTAAGCCAGACCCTGACACAAAATAAAAAATAAAAAGGGCTGGGGATGTAGCACAGTGATAAAGCACCTCTGGGTTCAATTCCTGGTGACAATACGTACATACATACATACACACACACCACTGGGCAGAGATACATAAACTTAAATTCTGTTTCCTAATAAAGAAAAATAGTTTATAGGTAAAAAATATAAGGCAGTAACTCCTTTTAACATTTTGGAGACAATAAAGGGAAGAAACCACTGTGGGGAGTGAAGGATGAAGGATTTCTGTGTTCCTTTAATAATGGCTAGAGATTATTTTCTTCTTTCTCCTTTGAGTGTTGTCCTTACTCCAACCTTTGGAATAAAGATAAACTTTTACTGAGATTAAGCTCAGTCTCCAGTTTTTAAAGTATAAAGATATCTCGAAAGTCTCAGGGTGAATAACCTTCAGATATGTTAAAATGTAACTCTAGAGCCAACTTGGGCAGGAGTGTGTCTCGGAAGGTGTGGAGGATACATGCACAAGAAAACCACTTCAAGCACTTGCTTTTTCTTTTGCTCTGCCTATGAACTGCATAAGGTTTTGTCTAAATTCACATTTATTTCCTGCTGTTTTATTCATCTAAATACCCAAATAATTTCCCAATAATAAATTGTGTCCTCTTTCTTATTTATTGCTACAGAGAAATCTTTTTTTTTTTTTTTTTTTTTGAACTGGGGGTTGAACTCAGGGGCACTGGACACTAAACCACATCCACAGCCCTATTTTGTATTTTACTTAGAGACAGGGTCTCTCTGAGTTGCTTAGTGCCTTGCCCTTGCTGAGGCTGGCTTTGAACTCACAAGCCTCCTGCCTCAGCCTCCCTAGTCTCTGGGATTACAGGTGTGCGCCACCGCACCCAGCCACAGGAATCTTTTGTTGGCAGATTCTGTTTATTTCCCTAACAGGGTGAAATGAAGTTTTTCAATATATCAAATATTTTAACTTATTACTACTTCCTAATCAATCAGTCAATATTAATCCTTTTTGAAAGAGTGTCTAAATTATAATACATCAATTTGCTTCGAAAACAGAACTAAATATATATACATATTAATTGTTCTGAATATTTCAAAATTACTTTTAATAAACAATATAGAATCATTAAATAATTTATTGTCACCATAATCATTATTGTAATGGTACTATTGTTGTGGAGTCAAAGGGATTGTAATTCAATTCAGCACCTCCATGTGAATGATTAGGCACCTGGTGTCAGTGAGTTTTAGCAGCTCATTCAAATTCAGCCTGCAGGGAGGCAGAGTCAGAACTAGATTCCTGGTTGTGATCCCAACTAACATCTTTTACTGCCATGTCTTTGTATATGAGTACCAACACATTGAGAGACAAGATAAAGTTGATTGCCAAGCCATTTTTCCTTAAAAATATTTTCAGACTTCCAGAATTTCTTTAGTCAATTCAGTCTATTTGATACAAATAAATCAGAAGCAGAAACCCTAGGAAATAGCTATCACATATGCTTAGTATTTAATCTATTTGCTTTGATGGCTTTAACTAAATTTGGGAAGTTTGCCACATTGCTCCTGGGGCTTTTATAATCAGGGTTACTGTAAAATCTGATTTGAAAATATTTCGTCCCATGATCTGTATCCTGTTAGAAAAACAAGGCTACAAACAGAATAAGTAATGACTTTTCCTGCCTCACATTGAAAATTTATTTGATAGACTGGTGTATTTCTTAGTATCACAGGACCCTTAAAAAATTCTAAATCAATCTTATTACGTTTTTCAAATTTACTATATACTCAGTCAAAATTTTTTGAGTCAAATTGACAACTGTTCTTTGGGCCCAAGGCTTACACTAGAGCCAATTTCTCTGTTAAGAAACTTCCTGTGATATAACTTGCGTTTTAGTTTATGATGATAAATAAAATTATAAAATGATATGATTTAACAACTGAGATTTTGCTGCTTCCCTGGCAGAGAGCGACCATCTGCGGCTGCCTGAGTCCTCGGAGCTGAGCTCCGGTCTTCCGTGTCACTGCACGGCAGCTCCTGGAGAGGTCTGGCCTGGAGCGGCTGGAGTCACTGGCTCCGGCGGGGAGTTTGGACCCTTCGGCGCCATTTTGCAGCTTCCCTGGCAGAGGGCGACCATCTGCGGCTGCCTGAATCCTCAGGGCTGGGCTCCGTTTTTCTGGCGCCACTGTGCAGGGGTTCACAATAACCTCAAATAAAATAAAATCCTTGGGAATCAATCTAACAAAAGAAGTGAAAGACCTCTACAATGAGAACTACAGAACACTAAAGAAAGCAGTTAAAGAGCATCTGAGAAGATGGAAAGATCTCCCATGTTCTTGGATAGGCAGAATTAATATTGTCAAAATGGCCATACTTCCAAAAGTGCTATACAAATTCAATGCAATTCCAATTAAAATCCCAATGACGGACCTCATAGAAATAGAGCAAGCAATCATGAAATTCATTTGGAGGAATAAGAGACCCAAAATAGCTAAAGCAATCCTTAGCAAGAAGAGCGAAGCAGGAGGTTTCACAATACCAGACTTTCGACTATACTACAGAGCAGTAGTAACAAAAACAGCATGGTATTGGTACCAAAGGTAGATCAATGGTACAGAATAGAGGACACAGAGACAAACCCACATAAATACAGATATCTCATACTTGACAAAGGAGGCAAAAACATACAGTGGAGAAAAGACAGCCTCTTCAACAAATGGTACTGGGAAAACTGGAAATCTATATGCAGCAAAATGAAACTAAACCCATATCTCTCACCCTGTACAAAACTCAACTCAAAGTGGATCAAGGACCTAGGAATTAGACCAGAGACTCTGCACCTAATAGAAGAGGAAATAGGTCCAAATCTTCATCACGCTGGCCTAGGACCAGATTTCCTTAACATGACTCCCAAAGGGCAGGAAATAAAAGCAGGAATCAATGATTCGGGATAGAGTCAAACTAAAAAGCTTTTTCTCAGCAATGGAAACGATCAGGAATGTGAAGAGAGAGCCTTCAGAGTGGGAGAAAATCTTTGCTACACACACTTCAGATAGAGCACTAATCTCCAGAATCTACAAAGTACTCAAAAATCTTTACACCAAGAACACTAATAACCCAATCAATAAATGGGCCAAGGAAATGAACAGACACTTTACAGTTGAAGATCTACAAGCAATCCACAGATTTATGAAAAATTGTTCGACATCCCTCCTTATAAGAGAAATGCAAATCAAAACCACCTTAAATAGTCAGAAGGGATAAAGAAGGACATTTCATATTGCTTAAAGGAAGCATAAATCAACAGGACATAACAATCGTAAACATTTATGCACCAAACAATGGTGCATCCATGTATGTCAATCAGATCCTTCTCAATTGCAGGAATCAAATAGAACAAAACACAATAATACTGGGGGACTTTAACACTCCTCTCTCACCGTTGGACAGATCTTCCAAACAAAAATTGAACAAAGAAACTATAGGACTCAATGACACAATCGCTAATTTGGACTTAACGGACATATATAGAATATTCCATCCATCAAAAAGTGAATACACTTTCTTCTCAGCAGCTCATGGTTCCTTCTCTAAAATAGACCATATGTTATGCCACAAAGCTACTCTTAGCAAATACAAAAACATAGAGACACTACCTTGTATACTATCAGATCATAATGGAATGAAATTAGACATCAACGAGAAAGTTAGAAACAGAAACTACTCCAGGACCTGGAGATTAAATAATATGCTATTGAATGATACATGGATAACAGAAGACATTAGGGGGGGAATTAAAAGATTCTTAGAGGTCAACGAGAATAAAGATACAACATATCGAAATCTCTGGGATACTATGAAAGCAGTGCTAAGAGGAAAGTTCATTGCAGAGAGTGCATTTAACAAAAGAATGAAAAGTCAACAAATCAATGACCTCACATTACAGCTCAAAGCCCTAGAAAAAGAGGAACAGATCATCACCAAAAGTAGTAGAAGACAGGAAATAATCAAAATCAGAGCTGAAATCAACGAAATTGAAACAAAAGAAACAATTCAAAAAATTGACGAAACCAAAAGTTGGTTCTTTGAAAAAATAAACAAAATTGATAAACCCTTAGCCACGCTAACAAAGAGAAGGAGAGAGAAACTCCAAATTACTAAAATTCGCGATGGAAATGGAAATATTACAACAGACACAATTGAAATACAAAACATAATAAGAAGCTACTTTGAAAATTTATACTCCAACAAAATAGAAAACCTGGAAGACATCAATAGGTTCCTAGAGGCATATGAGCCACCCAAACTGAATCTGGAGGACATACACAACTTAAATAGATCAATTTCAAGCAATGAAATAGAGGAAGTCATCAAAAGCCTACCAACAAAGAAAAGTCCGGGACCAGATGGATTCACAGCCGAGTTCTACAAGACCTTCAAAGAAGAGCTCATTCCAATACTCCTCAAAGTATTTCATGAAATAGAGGAGGAGGGAACCCTT
>JAJEJO010004050.1:125603-152506 GCA_020662805.1 Glaucomys volans | reverse complement strand
AGGGGGAAAGGGTGGCAAGAATGGAGGAAGGATAGATAGCATAGAGGGAAGGGAGGGGTGGGATCGGGGTGGGAGTGTAAGAATATTAACAGAATGTGTGACAGACATCACTGCCCTGTGTACATGTGTGAATGCACAGATGGTGTGACTCTACTTTGTGTACAACCAGAGAAACAATAGCTGTACTCCATTTGTGTTCAATGAATCAATAAGTAAATAAAAAAAAAAATACAAACTAGGGCTGGGGGTTTGGCTCAGTGGTTAAGTGCCCTGAGTTCAATCCCCAGTCCTCAAAAACAAAAAACAAACAAACAAAAAGAAACAAACAAACAAAAAAACAATTGACAATATTTGAGTCTGATTTAACATTTTGGGCCACAGTGAGTGTGAGACTGGAGAATAGTGGGGGAATGCGAATATGAGGCTTTTTCCCAAGGTCATCTTGGGAGCAGGCCATTTCAGTGCTGGCTAGAGTTGTGAAGCACCTCTGAGATACTGAGGGGATGGATGCCTTGTGAGGAGAACAGGTGACATAAATGGAAGACCCTATCTGGTCCTTCTCATGTTATCATAGCCAGAGATATATCCAGGTGAATTCTGTCATGATCGATGGGGAGAACTGTCAAGAAGTTTGTGTAACCATGCCTGGTGTGGTGGTGCACACCCGTTATTCCTGGGAATCAGGAGGTTGAGCAGGACGATTATAAGTTGGAGGTCAGTCTAGGCACCTTCCTGAGATGTTGTCTCCAAATAAAAATAAAAAGGGCTATGACTGTTTCTCCATGGTAGAACACCCCTTGGTTCTATGGCTAGTACCAAAAAAAAATTATGTAAGTAGAAACGTTCAATTTCTTGTCGACTAAAAATTTCTGTACTTGGTAAAATAAAAATTAGACTTATTGGAAGGGATGTGGCTTAAAGAAAATCAATAGTTCTTTTTATTAGCAATAAAAATGAAAATGGAAGTTTTGATAGTTTAATAAAGAATCTTTAAATTCTATCAACATTTGGGTCAGTACTAATCATAATTCCAAACTCTTATACTAGATAACAGTCTAAATTGAGGTTATTGGAAAGAATCAAAGGAGAAAGACAAGAAGACAGGAAGATAAAATGGGAAGTAATATACATAGTGTGTATCGTTATTGATAATTCAGTTAAATAGTTTACTTCTCTTCCTTACTCTAATTGTCTTCTCTGACAATGATCAAAGTGCTTTCCAGTTTCATTAAAGAACCATAGGGTCACTTGCCAAAAATATATGTAAAGCAATTTTCTGTTTCTCTACCTATTATCTCTATTATCAGTGCCCTACACCTGCTTCAATCCAGCATGTTTTCTTTACAAACTTCCATTAATTATGGACCCATCACAGTTTACTGCATGAAGTGACACATAATTCAGACACATACCTGGATAAGATACTGAGCAAATTAATTAGTGTTTGTGAAATGTTTTGAAGATTTGAAAGAATGTTAAGTGCAATGCACACCATTATCATTCCCCAAGTGAACAATTTTTTAATTAAATAGATGTGCTATCTCTAGTAGCTATAGGCATTTATAGATCACTATTATGAATTAAGCTTTATCCATAAGAGATTCAACACTCACAGTCTTTGTTTTCTCCTTTGAAAGGTAATCATTCTGCATCCGCACATATACACTTGTAAACATCTTGTGAATTAGAATAACTTACACTGTGTTCTGTGCACCCCAGGTGCTGAGTCTGTGCTGTGTCATATAGGACTCAACAGATAACATGAAGTGAAACAAAGTAAAACATTCTGGGAGCCAGCCTTTAACAAGCCTGTGAAAGAATAGGCATATATTTAGATATGAAATATCATCACCTTGTTAACCACATGGACATAACATAATAAATGATATTGAGAAGTAAGAGAAGGCATTCAACCAAGGCCAGAGACAGTCCTGCACATAAAATACATGGATTTGACTGGAAAAGGATAGGACAAGACATTGAAGTGGCACAAGGAATCAGAGAGAATGAAGACAGAGAAGAGCCTTGGTTTATGTAGAGGAACTAAATGTGGCAGAAAGTACTTCTTAGCAGCCAAATGCTCAAAATGCTCATGATTGCTAACAGAGTGTAGAAACCTGTGGAAGAGCTATATGAAATAAATAGGAGAAGGGAGAGATTAGAGATGGAGAAATAGGTTAGACAGTTATTCAATCATTTATTCAATTGTTAATTATTTCATATCTCATTATATATGTTAACATTTATTGCATGCCCACTACGAGCCAAGTCATGTGAAAGAGTCTGTGGATAGAGAGATTAACAAGCATGACATGAGAACAGGAAACACTGAGTAGTCACAGGGTATGATGATCCATGCTATATGATGGCTGTAAAACAGAAAATCACAGAATATGCAAGATGTGCATTTACAGAGATCGTTATAATGTGGTATGAGGGAATGTGATCAGAAAGCTACCTGGAAAAGGTAGCCTCTGAGCGGAATTCAAAAAGAAAAGGAGCTACAATCACTTTAATATGGCAGAATATAGGCTTTGAGGGGAGTGAAGTGGAGGACAGTATGGAATTGTAGACAGAGATCAATTCATGGAGGGTTTCTACCTGAGAAGCAAAAGGGAATAACCAAAGGAGGACACACATGAGGTCAGCAAGATGCGATTCCCATGTTAGACTTCCTAGGTGACAAAATGGAAAGTTAGGAAGCATTTTTTAAATTATTATTTATTTAGATGTAGAGCTATAATTTTTCTCATATACAGGTACAAAGGAAATCTCAATGCACACCATTATGACAGTTTACATACTTACTAATGCATCTGCTATTCAGTTTGAGATGTAACCAGTCCTGTATACTTTATATCTGGTATGAAAGTAGTATAAATTAAGATTCCAGTAGGTATTATTTGATGTCTAGCTTCCTTTGTTGCATATTATGTTTGTGAGAGTCATCCATTCTGTTACATATAGCAGTTCTCTCTGTTGCATAGAATTTAACTGCATACCGTAATTTTTAATCAGTTTTTCTGTTGATGGGCAGTTTGATTATTTACATCTTGGAACTATTATCAATGAATCTGCAATAAACATTTCTGTGTACATGTTTGGATATACATATACGTGTATTTATCTTGGGCATAAACCTAGGGATAAAATTACTAGATTATAGCTAGCTTCAGTAAATAAGGCCAACAAGTTTTATAAAAGCATTTGATCAATTTATAAATCACTGGCCATGTCTGAAAATTCGGCATTCTTGTCAACACGTAGGATTCACAATGTTATGAGCCTTAAAGTTGTGGTTGGTATGTATCAGCATCTCTTTTCTCATCAGGGTTTAGTTTGCATTTCCCTGCGAGTTACAATGCCCATCACCTTTTCTTGTAACTACTGGGCAACTTGATATCACCTTCTTTTGTACAGTGCCTATTCAAATCTTTTCTCAACTTAAAAATCATTGGCTATTCATCTTTTTATTGATTTTGAGATCATCGGAGGCCAATTTCTGGGGATATATTGCAATAGACGGTGCCTATTTAAAACTTTACTCTAAAAAATGTTTCTTTGTCTTTTTCTTATTGATTTCGAGATATAGTCTGGGCATAATTGCATTGGGACATGTTGCAAATATATGCTCTCAGGCTATTATTTGCTTTTTCTTACTCTCAATGGTATCTTTTAAAAATCACAGCTTCTTAATTTTAATGGGGTGTATTGTAAGGAGTTATTTTTTTAGTCTGATTTAAAACAAGGTGAATCATGAAAATCACTTCTTTTGTTTTTCCTAGAAGAATCATTGTTTTACTTTTCACATTTAAGTCTGTGGTCCATCTTGGATGAGTTACTAATTCACATATTACTGAGCAAAGCATAAAGACAGGTTAAGTTTCATGTTTTCCTATGGAAAACTCATTTTCCTAGTGATGCTTATGCAAAAGATCACCACTGTCTTTTTTTGCGTGCATTTGACAATCTAGGAAGGAGATTTTAGGACCTGAATTACAAGAATGGAATATGCTAATTTTAAGTCCTCTGGGTATAAACCAAGGAGTGGGATAACTGGGTCAAAAGGGGGATCCATTCCAAGTTTTCTGAAGAATCTCCATGCTGCTTTCCAGAGTGGCTGTACCAACTTGCAACTTCACCAACAATGTAAAAGTGTACCTTTTCCCCCACATCCACACCAACATCTACTATTGTGTTCTTGATAAAAGCCATTCTAATCGGAATAAGATGAAATCTTAGAGTTGTTTTAATTTGCATTTCTCTAATTACTAGAGATATTGAACACTTTTTTATATATTTATTGATTGCCTGTTCATCCTCTTCTGTAAAGTGTCTGTCCAGATCCTTGGCCCATTTATTAATTCCAGAGGACTTAAAATTATCACACTACAGTAACACAGCCACATCAATGTTTATAGCAGCTCAACTCACAATAGCCAGACTGTGGAACCAACCTAGATGCCCTTCAACAGATGAATGGATAAAGAAGATGTGGTATATATACACAGTGGAATACTACTCAGTCATAAAGAAGAATGATATTATGGTATTTGCAGATAAATGGATGGAACTGTAGATTATCATGCTAAATGAAATAAACCAATCCCAAAAAAACAAAGGCCAAATGTTTTCCCTGATATGCGGATGATGGTATAGAATCTGGTTGGGAGGAGGGTGAGAGAGGAATGGAGGATCTTTAGATTATGTTGAAGGAAATGAGAGGGGTGGGGGTGAGGGTATGAAAATGTTGGAATGAGACATCATTACCCTACCTACATGCGTGATTAACAAGAATGATATGAATCTACATCATGCACAACCATAGAAATGAAAATCTGTACCCCATGTGTACAATGAATGAAAATGAAGTCTGTGAAAATTTAAAAAAAAATAAATATTTCTCTGAATCAAAAAAAAAAAAAAAAGAATGGACTATGGTTAGTCAGTTAAGGAAAAACAAATTTATCATATTTCAGTAGTGATTCTGTGGTTGTTTGCGGGGAGAAGAATGAAAAATGGCAAAGGGTTTTTGACTCAGGCAGTTCCCTAGATACTGGGTCAACTACAAAGTGGAAAGTGCTAGAGAGCTGGTCTGGGCAGGGGAAGATGCGTGCGGCAGAGCAGAGAGAACAACATTTGGAGCAAATACGTGGGAGTGGGGGTGCACTGTCAGTTAGGCCGGTTTACCAGTGTAGGGGGCAGTCACCCAAACTAGGGACAAAAGTTCCAGAACTGATTTAAAGGACATTGATACAGGGAACATGGATTTCATGCACAACGAACTTACCAACATTTTAGATATTCAAGACTAGCACATTAGGAAGAAGAAATAATACCTTTCTAAGATTATATAATAATAAACTCACACAAATTACACTTCATGTAAATTGCTACCCAAAGGGGGCATTTAACAACATTTAATAAGATGTGGGAAAATGTGCTAACCATGGAAACGCACAAGCACACAAAATACGGTGAGAATGAGCCCTGTGAAATAAGGTTGCAAAGTGGACCTCGCTGTCACGGTGGGCAGCCTGCAGGAAGGCAGACACGGCCTCTCCTGCTTCTCAGCATGGCAAGTGCGCCCTCTTGCATACGTGGTTCTCTCCACCGCACACCTTGCACATTCATGTCTGCTCTGAGCTGGGAGCACTGTTGCTGTCAGGAGGCCTCTGACTGCACAGGTTCCACAGGAACTCAGAACAGAGGGGACTCCAGTAGTCACTGGAGGTCTGATAGAAGTGATGGGAATTAAAACACAAAGTCCTGGAAGACTGAATGCATAGGCATCTATAATTCTAAGAAAACAACATAATGTTCAGGAATTGTTCTTTTAAATTTTTTTCAAACACAAATTCAAGTCTCACTGCCTCAATAAATAGTTTTAAGTTATTTCTTGACTTTTTAATAATTACTTTCTATTTACATGTGTATTTCTGTACTGCTGTAATTGAAGTTGATTTACAAAGAGGTTTGCTTTATCTTTTCAATAAATACACATATAAATGTGACCTAAAATATGAAATAAATCATGACTTCTATTAAAGAAAAGCATTCAATGACATTTGCTAAAGTTGATAAGACAGAATTAATTCAAGAGAAAGCCATCACGATAGGTGTAGAGATGGAAGCAATGGGGTGTTACAGTGGAAAGAGATTGGCATGAACATGAGGACAGGTGGGGATTTATAACCAAGATGAGGGTCAGTAGATGAAAAAGTACAGAGTGAACATGACAAGTAAGGGGACTGCTTTCTAGACCATATGTTGGAAAAAGCCAAGTGTCTGTTTTCCTTCTATCTCACATGGAACACAGAACACTTGTGTGATATTAAAAAGTCTGAGGAACTTTTTCCAGCAGAAGCAAGCAGCATGGGTATCAGCTGCACGTCCACAATTTCCATTCAGTTTTCACATTATCTACCTGAAGATAGCATCAGATCCTACATGTTGAGCTCAGTTCCCAAGAACTGCCCCCTATTTTATATGCCAATTGGAAGTCCCAGGTTGCTTTACCTGTGCTGAATGGCTGTACATTGAGGGTGCCACCCTATCATCTAGGAACCTCCTTGTGTTCAGATATGCAGAAGCTTTCTGAGCCCTATTCTTTGGGGTTCTACGGAAATTTCATTTTGCAGTTATGATTGGTTACTATTGTTGATCAACTTCATCTTCAACCCCTCTCCCCTCCTTGGAGATTAGGACTGAAACCTCTAATCTGGACTTGTTCCATTTGATGACCAGTCCTCATCCTGAAGCTTTCTAGAAGCTGCAGGACTCAGTCAACTCAATAGCATACAAAAGACATTTATTATTCCAGATATTCCAAAAAGTTTAGGACTTATATGCCAAGAAACTGGGACAAAATCACACCTACTTAATAAATGTCTTACGGAAGGCAAGCCAGTATGAGTAGATAGAATATTCATTTTGATTCAGTCTTTTTCCAACTTTTTTTTTTCTTCTTTTTAGCTTTAGGTAGTCCCTAAATATGAAATAAATCATGACTTCTATTAAAGAAAAGCATTCAATGACATTTGCTAAAGTTGATAAGACAGAATTAATTCAAGAGAAAGCCATCACGATAGGTGTAGAGATGGAAGCAATGGGGTGTTACAGTGGAAAGAGACTGGCCTGAACATGAGGACAGGTGGGGATTTATAACCAAGATGCAGGTGAGGGTCAGTAGATGAAAAAGTACAGAGTGAACATGACAAGTAAGGGGACTGCTTTCTAGACCATATGTTGGAAAAAGTAGTCCCTGGAGTCCCTCAGTTCCCTGAGAGTTTCTGACAGGAGCAGAGGGCTAAAGTTCTAGTGACTAAGGAAATTGAGTAGCTGCAGTGAGTTGAGAGGGGTTTGGCAGGGGTAGAGGGAACATGTCAAAGGTTTCAATGAACTGAAGAAAGATTACGGATGGTAAGAGAAGGAACGAGGAGGGAAACCAGTGGAAAAGGATAGGTCTCAGGAAGGCTGTTTGGAGAACTGACGTTTCTCACAGAGGCCCTTGGTATTCCTCAGTAAAATCGTTCCGGAAGAAATGAAATGGGATTGGGGAAGCACATATCAGCAGGGGCAATAGAAGATGATTTCAGCAGGTTCAGATGCTACAATGGAGGAGTCAAGATCAAGTAAAGAGAACAGCAACTCTTACCAAGTGTCAGGAAAATAATCACCCTAGTGATTGTAAAGTGGATCTTCACACAAAACAAAAGTGCCCAGAAAACGCTTGCAGCTCAGGGAGTTGAAGAGTAATTCTTCTCAGAGACAAGGAGGCAGGAAAAATTTCCAGGCCAGAGCCAGGCCCAGGAGACAGGGAATTCTCACAATCCCACTGCAATCAAAGAGCCACTAGGGAAGTGCTCTGGTCTGGCAGGCACCTTTCCAGAGAGGCCTGGAACTCCCACTGAGCCTCAGAACACATATACACAGAAGCTGACGAAGCAATATGTGTCTTTACCTGACCTTAAGGGACCATTATCTAGACCACAGGTCTGGGAGTTGGACTTACCATTGAACTTCAAATGAATCAGCCAGGAGTGAAGACAAATTTCTCAATTGTGTAGTCCTAGGTGAGAGGTCTGGGGGCTCAATGATGAACTTACGGCTATCCAAGTTGTGGTCTTGTGATTATTAAAGAAAAAAAAAGTTTCGTGATGAGACAATTAGGGACCATCGTAGGGACAAAGGGCAAATCACTCCTGGGCATTAGCTCAGGGCCAGATAGCCATTAAAGGACAGCATACATTTTTTTCTCTGCTCTCTAACCTTAACTCATAGCTTGTTAATTATTTAAAGTTTGATATGTACCTTACCTACCCCACTTAACCTCATCAGCTTCAGAGATCAGCTGCTTCCCTAGGGCCAGGATGCTCTTACTGTGATACCGAGAGGAAAAACAACATGAAGGATAGAAGCTATTGAAGAGCCATCAATGCAGCAAATTTCCAGAGCCCTTAACCTGTTACTTGGCATGATTTGTGTTCTCTGAACATTTCCCACCAATTTGTTCTCTTAACAGCTACAGCAACTCATTCCTATCACAAGGTAGAAATGTTTACACAGGATGCAGCATCGATATGAATAACTGACACTGGGCTCCAGGATGACTGACTGACCTTCTGTAGAGTTAAAGTACCCTCATAGGAAAAGAAGACACCTTTGGAAGATACCTAAATCAATTAACATTCCAAAACCTTCATTCCCCTTGTGAACAACCCTTTCACATGAATAAAACTCTCTGCTTTTATTGTAGAAGCCAGACTGACATTGGTCAGCACTGCATCAACCTTCTCTTAGGAGAGACCCTATTAAGAAACCTTGCCTATCTGCTTTCTCACTAGACTTGTTTCTGTTTCTATCATTACCAAGTCAAAGTTTGCATGTCTGGCACCAATGATGCTTACTAAAAATGGTAAGACAACCTGCGCATGGGGGCACATACCTGTAATCCCAGCAGCTTGGGAAGCTGAGGCAGAAGGATCAAAAGTTTAAAGCCAGCCTCAGCAATTTAGCAAGGCCCTAAGCAATTTAGCAAAACCCTGTTTCAAAATAAAAAGTAGGCTGCTCTGATTCCATCTTCTGGTCCATAGAGGCTCACCTGATCTCGGAGGTGCAATCTGGACTCCAATTTGGGCCTCAGTTTTTTTTTTTTTTTTTAACCACATTTTCTTTATCCTTTTATGTGTTGAAGGGCACCCGGGTTGGTTCCATAGTTTAGCTGCTATGAATTGAGCTGCTATAAACATTGATATGGCGGTGACACTGTAATATGCTTGATTTTAAGTCCTTTGGGTATAAACCAAGGAATGGGATAGCTAGGTCAAATGATGGTTCCATTCCAAGTTTTCTGAGGAATCTCCGTACTGCTTTCCATTAACAATCTCTTTTAACAAGCTCTCTAGGTGATTCTGATGCATGAAAATTTTGATAACCACTGAACTAGAGGGACTTCTCCTTAGACAAGTTAGAGAAATGGGCTGTAGAGGGCGATAGATGCAGCTCCATCGAAGGAAGGGGGGGGGGGGGGGACACACAGACGGACCAATAATTTGATCCTTGCACTGAACAAGAAAAAGCACCAGGACCGTAGTTTGGGACTGAGATGGGAATGAGTCCCTGGAACTGATTTTCATTCTGGGATTCCTAGATAAAAATATCTGCAAGCTGTAGAGATTTCTCAACTACTAGTAATCCCAAATCCATATTTATTAGTTTTTGTATGGCCTGAAGTATTTTTCTACTAATGTTTTTTCTCTGTGAGCAAAAAATAAAAAGTGCATTGTGAAATTTATCAATAAAAATTTTTAGATTTAAAAAAATGAAAAAAATAAAAAAGTGAAAAGAGCTGAAGAGCTGGGGATGTTGGTCAGTGGTTTAGCAGCCCTAGGTTTAAACCCCAGTACAAAAAAAAAAAAAAAAAAGATAAGTCAGACTTTCTTAAAGGGACCATTACAATGGGATATGCCCTGGAGGAGAGAGTTTAGCACTCCACAAAAGGACAAATGGGAATTTGTAGCCAAGGAAAGAGTGGTATTCAGTGGATGAAAAATGTCTAAGAAAAAACACCAGGGTAGATCAGGGTAGGAGAATTTTTCCTATATTAAGTCAATTGAACTCTGACTGAAGGGAAGACAAGATGGTCAGATACTAAGTGTGGACTATTTTTGCTAAATGGAATTAGCAGAATTCTTGCTCAATACAGGCCTCAACAGAGACAGAAAGGGATGTCCAAGATCAAGCCTAATTAGAAAAGATTTGGAGAATCAAAATCAAATTTGGTCAAAGGAGAAGAGGGCCTGTCACTTCCTAGTTTTCCATATAATTACTGTGAGATATTCTATACAAAAAGTAAATAATTAAATGGCTTTCACTTATTTTGCTTAGGGAAATATTTTTATATTCATAACTCCTTATATTCTTCCATATAAAATGTATTTTCATAGACTGAAGAATATAATCTTGGTTAAAAAAATTAACTCATACAAAGGGACATGGGACATGAGTCATATGCCCACATCCGGCCTCTAAGTAGCCTTGCCAGTTTGTTGGCTAACTACCCTCTAAGGGGCGTGCTCATTCTTGGATTTTCAGAAAGCTCTAAATTTAATCTTCTGTTTAAATTTTTATTTCTAGAAAATACTTTCTTTTGCACTGATGTGTACTGTTCTGCCAACCAGTGAAACAATTATTTATGCTAAAACTTTTTTTTTTTTTTTTTTTTTTCCCTGCAGTGCTACGGATTGAATCCACGTCCCTGTTTTCGGAAGGAAGGCAAGCACTCTACCCACTGAGCTGGATCCCCAGCTCCCAATGCTAAAGCATTGATGTAAGTTAAATTTTTCCAAACTTCATTATTTCAGTTTTTAAAACTTTTTCTTAGTAATACAGCAGACAAGAGGAATGCTAATTGAAATGCTTAAAACAATGACTAATATCCACAACAGCCCATGTACTTTGCAGGAAATCACAGTGGTATGTTTTCTCAATAGGGCAAATTGGAGTTTTAGAAACAGCTTCTCCCCCTTTGACAAAGTGCGATCTAACTGAATGAATAATTTACTTTGTCCTATGGTTTGTACATGAGATGTCCCTTAAAAACTTATGATTATATAATGAGAGCTGTAATCTAATCAGTGGATTAATCCATTTGATGGGTTAATAATTTAAATGGATTATTGGGTGATAATTGTAGGCAGATGAGGTATGGCTGGAGGAGGTGGGTAACTGGGGGCATGATTTTGAGATTATATCTTGTATCTGGCTCCTTAGGTAGCACCTCTCTGCTTCCCAGCTGCCATGAGCTAATCAGTTTTCCTCCACCACACCCTTCTGCCTGCACTTTCTGCCTTGCCTTGGGTCCAGAGCTGAAGAGGGGCTGACCATCAACTGAACCTCTGAAATCATGAAGCCCAAATAAAGTTTTCCTCCTCTAAATTATTCTTGCCAGTTATATTGGTCACGGTGGTGAAAAGCTGACTTCTACAGAGGAAGATTTTTGATCAAAGCCTAATATTTCTCGCATAATAGTATTTACTGTTTTAGTCAACTTTTTGGTTTCTGTGACTAAAAGACCCAATCAGAACAATTGTAGGGGAGAAAAGGGTTATTTAAGGGCCCACAGTTTCAGAGGTCTTAGTCCATAGAAGGCCAGCTCCATTTCTCTGGACTCCAGGTGAGGCAGAGCACCATGGCAGAAGAGTGTTGATTGGGAAGCAGAGAGAGACTCCACTCACCAGATACAAACATATACCTTATAGCCGTGCCCCCAGTGAACCAGTTCCTCCAGCCACATCCCACCTGCCTCCAGTTACCACTCAGTTAATTCCATCTGGGATTAATTTACTGATTAGGTTAAGGGTGTAACCCAATTATTTCTCCTGAAAACTTCTTGCAGTGTTTCACTGTGAATTTCGGGGGACACCACATTTAAACCATAAAAGTTACACTTAGTGAAAGACAAGCTATAATTTAGAATAAATTCCTACAAACATTATCTCCTTTCAGTGTCACTAGCCATATGAATTTATTAGATACACTAAAAATTTGTTATGCAAACTATTGAAGGAAGCTGTGCTGACTTGCTTCTTATGCATTCTAGTCAGTCTGGGGAGATTGTATAAAATATCTGATACCATTTTCTACTTTAAAAGCAGATACTAATTTTGAGCATGTTTCACAAGAAATTTTCTTTAAACAAGTGATTGATATTTTCTTTATTTTTTAAACATTTTAAAATTATGGTGAATAATTTAAAATAAGATAAAATTTCACATTTTAACTATTTTTAATTATATAGTCCCGTGGCCTTAAGCACATTCACTTTGTTGGGCAAAAATCACCACAGTTAATCTCTGGCTTGGTTGTGCATGCCTGTAGTCCCAGCAGAGTGGAAGACTGAGACAGGAGGATTGCAAGTTCAAGGGCTACCTCAATGACTATCCCAGACCCTCTTTCAAAATAGGAAAAAAAAAGGGGGGACCATGAAGATGCATCTACATGGTAGGTAGCCCCTCAGTTCAATCCCTGGTAATACAGAAAAAGTATTTTCCCATCTTCCCACAAATAAACGGTACCCATTAAACATTGTTTCCATCTCTTTCCTCTGGTCCTCTGGCAACCACTGTCCTACTTGTATCTCTATGAACTTGACTACCCTAAGTTCTTCATATAAGTGAACTTACACAATATTTGCCTTTCTGTGACCATCTTATTTTATTTAGTATAATGTCTTTAAGGCCCATTCGTACTATAGTAGGTGTTAGAATTTCTCTATAATTTTTAAAAGACGTATAAGCATTATGAAAGTAAGCCAAAACAGCCAAGCATAAATACAGACTGACCTACAGCTGTAAGAAAATGCTTAGAAATAATAGATTTTTTAAAAAATGAATTTATATTTCCCCAAAATGCAAAAGAGATGTTTTAAAATTTATATTATCAGCAAGTAGATGAAAAATAAAGTTTTTTTTTTGAGACAGTGGAAGATAAAGAAACTACTTAGATGAAAAGGAGACAAAGTAAGAGAGTAAAGTCAAGAAAGGACAGAGAAACTGAAAAACAGCTACTCTCAAGAACTAAACACAATACTGATAAATCCTCATTCATTAAGCATCTCTGTTCATTTGTTTATTTATTGACACATAATTTTACATATTTGTAGAGTTCAATGTAATATTTCAATATGTTATTATCATATAATGATCATAGAGTATTTCAGTATATCTATTATCTCATACACTTATGATGTCATTGTAGTGATAATTCAAATGTATAGTACATTCTTGTTACCTGAACAGTTCTTTCAAGAAGATCTTCAAAGTTGTGTCCCCTTTCACACTTTCAGGCCTCAGGGTGGTGGTTGTTGAAAGTACATATATAGATACTAATGGTGAGGATCAGGACTTATTTGTAAATCAATGCGGTGAACTTCTGGTACATTTTTAAAGATTTTATGAGTAATAAGAGGATGACTTTGAAAGAAAAAGAAGTAATTTTCACAAAATTAAGAATTTGGTAATTATTTTCAACTAGAATTAAGAACATATTGTTTAATATTAAGCACCTTAGAAAGAAAACTGTAAAGACTAGTTGCTTACTTGGATTTTAATAATTTTGGGCTTCAGATAAAGAAGCTTTCTAACATTTTCAAGAAGTCTCCAAAGACTATGTGAGCTGCTTTTGAATCAGTGACTTCCTGCTTCTGGAGATAATCGACAAATGTGCATTGTCCTGTAGATAATCAGCATCAGAGGGTTACAGTGCCCTGAGGATTTTGTGATATCCTTGTCCAGCAGCCCTCAAACATGAGCACACATCAGAACTGCCTGGATGGCTGCTTGTCCCACCTGAATGGCTTGTAAAAACACACATTGTCAGGCTTAACAATTTTCTGATATTGTTGGTTTACCTTGGGACCTGAGATTTGACTATCCAAAGATAGTCCAGACAAGGGACCAACTTTGAAAAGTTCTGCTTTATCTTGTAATACACTATGTGCAATATGTCACTAAATGAAGTAGAAATTAGAGAAGTAAAAAATAGTGATAAAAATTGTACTGCAATGTACTTTTTTTCACTTCATTAATGATATTTAGACAAGAATTTGGAATATTGCTTTGCTACTGACATAATATTCTAAAAAGACTTTGAAGTAATCTTGAATTTAAGGAAAAGACAATAATGTACCTGATAACAGGAAACATGACCAATACATTTTAATAATAAAGTCTAACTTAAATCTTAATGGTAGGTTTTGAGATATTTTTATTTAGATAGGCAGTCTCATTGCTATCAGCTTACACACTTCAACTTCAGGTATGCTAGTGACAGAAGTAGGCTGCTGACAGTTTTCAGTATTTTGGCCCTTAGACATTGTGAACAAAACTGTAAGATTAAAGCATCTTAAAAGTTACTAAGCCAGTGACATTTCCAAAGGTCAGCCTGTCTTTTGAATTCCCCTTTTGGATAATATTAAATGTTGTGTTACGGTCATAGTTCATTCACGTCAGCCATCAGAGGAAGAATACCATCTAGATGTGAAGGAGCTATATGCTCAGGGATGGAAAGACTCTGTGGTTTGTGAAATCACAGAGATTTTATATTAAAAATTAAGTTTTCACATACTTAATATAAAGTTCTTATGTTCTCTAATTTATGGTTGCTTTGTTCTGTCCTAATAACATTAACCCTTAAAATATTCAGAGGTATGGTGTTTATTGAATATCTCTTCATTTTATCCAACTCTTCTTGTTGTCATGGTTGCTGGGTAAGCCCATGCTGCTGGAGAGAAAGCAAAAGGCAGTTTCTGAGGTTATAAAATTTTATGATGTTTGACAGTTGGCAGAGATGCATGGATGTACTCTTCTCTCTCCTGTCTAATCAGTACAGGGTTGGGGTCACCCAAAGGTCTGCTAAATTCAGCAAATACAATTCTAATAATAAGATTTGAATTCCTTAGGAGATTGCTTAGGGATTTTCTTCTTTTACTAAAGCAAACAATGCCTCTGAATTCCTCTCCAATTGTTAAGTATAAAATCTGAAGATCTATTTATGAATATATGATATATTGATGAAAACACATCATGAGCAATCTTAACCATTTGAGTTCTAACTATTTCCCAGTCACTATGGACTAGAATATGGATGCTTCTGGAAAGAATTTCTATTTATTCTTTATTGGACTCCTTAATGAAGGCCCAAGACGATACCAAGCAGTGAAGAGTTGATCATCAGATACTTGTTAAACTGAATCACCAAGTGTATCATACCTTATAATTCTTAAATGATAAAATACGAACTTACTAAAAATGATTCCATAAACTTATATGGCTAACCACCACAGTATTTTTAAAAGTTTACTTAGGCGCTATGGTTTTGTAAGTCCAGTCATGGCATTTCTGATGTGGTGATAATTTCAAGTGTATGTAGAGCTGTCTTTGCTTTGCTATGCATAGCTGAATTTTAGCTATTTTTTTTTCAAATTCTATGAGTGTAACCTGAAAATGTCATGTTTTCTTTTGAAGTTCTGAGTTTTCAGGATTCTTACTTTGGAATATGTCAGGATTAATTTGGAAATTTAATAAAATATACAAAAGAAATGTGTTTTTTTTAACTGTCAACTTCAACCATAAGAAACACATATTTTATGCAATAATGTGAATGAAAAAATGTCATTTAAATTGAAATATTCCTTTTAATCCTCAGCATATTTTTTAAAGATTGAATTTTATTAATTATTATATGATCATAAAGCCAGAATTTATGTTCATTTGAATTTTTTTTTGTACTGGGTATTGAACTCAGGGGCACTCAACCACTGAGCCACATCCCCAGCCCTATTTTGTATCTGTATTTACAGACAGAGTCTCACTGAGTTGCTTAGCCCCTCACCGTTGCTGAGGCTGGCTTTGAACTCATGATTCTCCTGTCTCAGCCTCCCTAGCTGCTGAGATTACAGGCGTGCCCCACTGTGCCCAGCTTGAATTTTTAATACTATTTTTTTTAATACTATGCATTCTTAAATATTGATTGTATGTAAGTTTAAATTCAAGGATAGGAGTTTTCCTGAGATGATGACCAAGATGATGGTCTAATATTTTCCCTCAAACTAGGAAGTTTATGTGATTTTATATCTACTGTGATAAGTTTTAAGAATGTAAGTCCCATGTAACTTTCTGTGTGTACATATGTATAAGCTTTGAAAAGGGTCTTTGTTTTTATTACAAGAACTTAGCAAAGATTTTTGTGAAGATTCTTTTTAAAGATCATTTAAAAATAGTCCTAGACAGCAAAATAGGCATTTTTCTTTCACTCATTCTCTTTTTCAGTAAATAACTCTGCTAACAGTTTGGATATGAGGTAGATGTCCACCACAAAGCTCCCATTAATGCAGGAGTACTCAGAAGTGAAATGATCAGGCTTTCTGAGAGCTGTAAGCTGATCAGTCTTTGCTAGTTTTGATGGACTGACTGGGTAGCAACTGTAAGCAGGTGGCTATGGCTGGAGTAGGTGGGTCACTGGGGGCATACCGTAGAAGGGTGCATCTTAACTGTATCCCGCTATCCTATTTCCCGATCCCACCATAAGCTGAGCAGCTTTCCTCCACAGGGACCTTCTGCTATGATGTTCCACCTCATCTTGTTCCCAGTACAATGGAGTCAGCCTTCTCTGCACTAAGATCTCTAAAATTGTAAGCCCCAAATGAATTTTTGCTTCTCTAAGTTGTTCTTGTTGGATATTTTGGTCACAGTGATGCCAAAGCAAAGTAAAAAACACTCCTTATTTCCTTATTTGATTGATATAATTTGCGTTTTGCACTTAGACTCCATAAATCTCAAAGACTCTTAAGAATTGCTGTAAACTTGAAGGAACTCTATGATGTATTTGATGCTGTACATTAGCACTTGACTTTACCAGCTGGTATTGGATATCAACAGAGTCCTCCTTGAGTCCTATTTTCTTAAAAGCTAAGGGGAAGCACTTCAGAATTAGCATTAATAAATGTAGCATTACATAGAAATCATGATACACATAATTCAGATAATAAAAATACAAATATTTGAAATAAGAGATTAGCTTTCTTTAAAGTTATATATAGAATCAATATCCAGATGTGTAACAAGGATGAAATCAGCAAATACAATTATACAAAAATGAAGCATGGACACCACAATTCAGTGGTAATGATTTTACTGAATTTGGACTAAGACCTGACCAGTAGAAATTTCTCTGCTCTTGCAAGTATTCCCCACTTGCACTCTATTTGATGACAGAAGTTAGCCATATAAGGCTGTTGAATGCTTGACATGTAGCTACAACAACTCAGGAGCTGAGTTTAAATTTTTACTTAGTTTTAGTTAGTTACATTTAAATTGCATACCTGCATGAGGCCAGTGTCTTCTATATTGGACACTGCAACTTTGGACACAAAATGAACTTTTGAATTCATTGAAAAATATAAAACCCCCTATTTCTATATCTACTAAAACTTTACTGCTAGGATTGACCTATACTGATATAATTTACTAGCACCTTCATATTCAAGACAAAACATGTGCTTCCCACCAAATGTTCCATTATGCCTCTTTGCATCAACCCACTCCTCTTCACCACAAGCAAACACCGATCTGTTTTCTGTCTCTATAGATTTGTTTTGCCTATTCTAGAACTTGTATACATGAAATCATATTTCATAGTGTTTTGTATCTATTTTCTCTTAATGCACATTCTGTTTTGAATGGCCATGATCAAATTTGAGTCTCACCCACACGTACATATATCATTAGTTCATTCACATTTATCAAAGAAGAGTATTTCTTAATTTTTTGACATACCATAAATCACTTATATTTTCATCTATTGACAATTGTGTTGTTTCCAGTTCTGGGTTATTATGCATGTCACTTCTATGAATAATCACAAGTAGTGTGTTCATCTAAATAAGCATGCACACACACACAATCACCTTTGTTTTCATTTCTCTTGTGCTAATACCTTAGAGTAGAATTTCTGCATGCATCACATGGGAAAATCTTTTATTTTGGATATTGTGTCAATAAATTGGGAAATTTCTAATCATTATGGAGATAATTTAATGCCTTGTCCAATAACCCTTAATACAGCATTTAAAAATATTTCTTATTCTCATTAAAGTATTTTATATATATTCTATTATGGTAATATTCTATGGTCATAGTTTATTTTACTTATGCTTTTCAATGGACTTTAAAGATACTCTATATAAAATAATGAAATTGAAACCAAAACTCAAGGCTTGTGCTGTTTACAGCTATTGATCCTTCCCATATTTTTAATTTCACTGTGTTTTGAGGAAATTTCAAAGAATAAATCATAGTTAATGAAGGATTTCATAGATATCATGTAGTTTTACTGTCCTTTAGTGGTACCTTATTTATTTTATTATATCAACTTCTAGAACTACTGGTAAATTTCTCAAGAAAGTATAATAGTGATGATCAGTTCTATGCCTTTTATTAATATGATTTTGACAGAAAGCCTAATATTTCTCCTACAGAGATCATGAACAAGGTTACTATGGCAGCATAAGTTGTCTCTTCCCCCTTTCCACACAGAAGTCATAGATGGCTGCCCTGGATAGAGGGACAATCCCAAGAGATTCAGGAAAGATGATTAAAGGATTTATTGAGAAGTTTCCAGACTGTGCAAGTGACAGCAATCTCAGTTGTTTATTGCAAAATTCCCTACTTCCTGGCAGCTGGCTAATTTTTATCCCAAAGATGCCTATTTTATCTTGGCTCCATCTTTAAATGACATCATATTCAAATGCTTGGGATTAGAAGCAAGAAACAGAAGCTTCAGCTGCCAAACATTTAAACACATTTCAAAAGCAAACATTCTGTACAAACTATCAAGTAAACAAAATTGCTTGTCCTTCTGGACAATCAGCACCACTTCCATCAACTGCCTTCCTGAATTCATTTTAACCTGTGCATGTACATTTGTGGCCACTTCCTTCATCCAGTGCTTCCTTTCTCTTGTTTTCATCTGGGACGCAGTGAAGAAAGAAGACAAATTGACTTGTCTTCCAAATCTACACACCAGGCTTTTTGCACAAAGTGGATTTTTAAGGTTGAAAGTTACTAATGTCAAAAAAATGCAGACTTCCAATTGTAAGATATCTTGAAAATATTGAAGGAATACGAATGGATTCTGAAGCTTTATGTTGCACAAGCATCTTGTTCTGAAATATGTAGAATAAGACTGAATAAGTGTTATTTTCCCTTTTTCATCTAAGTATCTTCATCTCATTGTTATTACTTGTGAAAGCTAGGTTTGTAAAAGCATTCAGACGAGCAGCAGAATAACATGCCCAAAAGCTAGCTTTTGAGGCAGCCCAGAACAAAGGACCTTTGAAGGTCTTGTGGACTCTTCTTAACTCTTGGAAGTCTCATCCCCATGACATCAAATTATTTAAACTCATGCCATCTCACATTCACTTGTAATTTATATGGTGCTATACAGGAGTTGGAGCTAAAGTCGACTAATTGATAACATGAAATAGCACATAAATATTTAATTAAATGTGTATTCACTCTTTTATTTATTTGCTGTTATCCATTTGTTTTTTAGAGCCTGTTTTTCTCTTTTCCTAGGACTTTAACAAAATGTGTCAGGCTGAGGGCGCAACTCAGTGGGAGTAGCGTTCTTGACTAGCATATGTGAGACCCTGGGATTCATCCCAGGCCCTGAAAAAGCAATAGCCATAGTAGACACTATGCTAGCAAAACCTAATGGAGGAGCAAACCCTCAGAAAGGATGCCAGGGATAAAAGGGATTTCGATACACAGTCGTCTGATGTGCCTGAAGGTTTTAGGTAGTGATAACTCCACCTTTCTTACTTCATTCTCAGGTAGTACTTTCCTCTGTATCTTAATTTAAACAATCAGTTCTTGTTCTTTCCTTCCCTTCCTCCCTCTCTCCATTCCTCCTTCCATCCTTTTCTTTCTTCATTTCTTTCTTTTGAATAAAATGTGTTATAGTGATAAAATACACATAATATAAATTATACCATCATAACTGATTATAAGTGTACAGTTCAAAGCTATTAAGTATATGCTATTGTGCAACTATCCTGTATATCCACCTCCAGGACCGTTTTCACCTTGTAAAACTTAAACTCCATGCCTCTTAAATAAAAATTTTTCTTTATGTAAGTAGAATTATATATTATATATCTTCTCTGTGATGGGATTATTTAGTTCATTTAGTATGTTGTCCTCAAGATTCGCACATCTTGGTGTCAGAATTTCCTTTTCATTTAAAACTGCATAATATTCCACTGAATGAACATAGCATACTTTGCTTGTCCATTCATCTCTTGATGAACACTTGACTTGCCTCCATGAATAATGTAATTATGAATAATGCTGAAGTGTTTGGAGCTATCAATTTTTCCCTTAGTACTTGTTTTAGTCAGCTTTTTGTTACTGTGAACTAAAGACCTGACAAGAAAATTTTAGAGGAGAAAAAGTTTATTTGGCACTCGAGTTTCAGAGGTCTCAGGGCATAGATGACTGATTCCATTGCTCCAGGCTCAGGGTAGGGCAGGACATTATGGCAGAATGGTGTGGTGGAGGAAAGCAGCCCACACTATGGTACCAAGAAGCAGAGAGAGAGCCTACCCTCACCATGGACAAAATATATACCCACAGGTACACCCCCAAAGACCCACCTCCTCCAGCCACCCCCTCCTTACCCACAGTTACCACCCAGTTAATCCCTACCGGGGATCAATGCATTAATTAGGTTAAACCTCTTATAATCCAATCATTTCATCTCCAAATGAAAGCAAGCTTTTGGTGGATACCTTGTATCTAAACCACAATAGCATTGCCGCTGCTGTGTTGCATAAATTCTGACATTTTATTTCACTTTTATTCACCTCTAAGAATTTTCTAGCATCTCTTGTGATTTCTTCTTTGAGACCTAATTAAGATTGTACTGCTCATGCTGGGCATGGTGGCTTGTAATCTCAGCGGCTCAGGAGGCTGAGGCAGGAGGATCACCACGAGTTCAAAGCCAGCCTCAGCAAAGGCAAGGTGCTAAGTAACTCAGTGAGACCCTGTCTCTAAATAAAAAAATACAAAACAGTGGTGGGGATGTGGCTCAGTGGCTGGTTCCAAAAAGAACAAACGAACAAAAAAGATTGCATTGCTCAATTTCTACAAATTTGTGAATTTTCCAATTTTTCTCCTGTTATTTATCTCTAACTTCATCCTGTTTTGGTCAGAGAAAACATTTTGTATGATATCTACCTTTTAAAATCTATCAAGACTTAATTTGTATCCTCTCAAATGGTCTATCCTGGAAAATTCCCCATTTGCCCTTGAGAAGATTGTACATTTTTTCTGTTGGGTAGAGCATTATGTATATTATACCCACTCGATCTAGCTGGTTTGCCTCATGGTTCAATGCCTCAATTACCTTCTTCATGTAACGACTGGTTGTTTTGTCTGTTATTGATAGTGGAGTATTAAAGTCATTGGAGGCTGCTTTGGTAGAGCTTTTCCTCCCTTCAATTCTATAAATATTTGCTTCATATATTTTAATGGCCTGTCATTAGGTGCATATATGCTTGTAATTGTTAAAACTTTTTGTTATATTGAAACTGTTATTAATATATAATGTTTTCCTTGTCTCTTCCAACCTTTTGTGATTTAAAGTTTATTTCGTCTGATATTACTTTAACCACACTTATTCTCTTTTAGTTTCTAATTTCATGAAATATCTTTTTTGGTTCTTTCATCTTCAGCCTGTTTGTGTCCTTGGATCTAAAGTGAGTGTCTTAGCGACAGCCGATGGTTAGATCATGTTGTTGACATTCTTTAAATTCATTCTGCCACTCTTCTGATTGGAGGGTTTAATCTAATTATATTTAAAGTAATTACTGATGGAGAGAAATTTGTGTCTTTTGCTACTTCTTTCCTATATTATTGATTTGTTTTGCATTTGGTTTATTTGATTGTTTATTTACTTATTTATTTAGCAGTACTGGAGACTGCATCCAGCAGTGCTCTCTGCCTCTTAAGCATACCCCCAGCCCTTTTTATTTGTTATTTTGAAGGTGAAGTTCTCATGGTGGGACTAATACTTTCATCAAATGAGAAAGATCCAGAAGACCAACTGCTCTCTCTTTCCACAGCAAAACGTTGCTCCGCTGCACCCCAGCAAAACCACCCCTCACCAAACTGTCCCCATGAGGGAACCCACATGGACATCCAGCCTCCAGAACTGACTCCATAAGTCAATGTTTGTTGTTTAAGTCATTCGTTACGTGGTATTTTATTATAGTGGCCTCAAAAGGCTAGCACATAATACTTTGTGTTTTTGTTGTCATTGTTAAATATTAAACGTTTGAATTAAATAAACTTCAGAAATTAGATTTTTCTCCTCCTTCCTGGTTTGCTGATTTTTGTTTCTGTTTTTGATTGTGTTAGGCTGTTTCTGTGCCCCAGATCAGCTTGACATGTAAACTTAAGGCCTTTCAGGTTTCTTCTGAGGCTGTACCTTTCCTGAGGCATGCATAGTGACTTCTTAAATTATTTTATATATATGATTGTTTTTAAATGATTTAGTCTTTAATGTGTGGCTCCTAAAACAAGAATAAAAAGGGAAAAATGAAGTGTGGATAAAAAATAGAGAAATAAACAATAAAAGAAAACTTAAATGACAGTGTTTTAAATTGTTTGGAAGTCATTTCAGTTCTACGAGGAGGGTCTTGAGGACTAGACGTCTCCTGCCTCTTGATCTGTACCTTTATGGTTAAAAGCAGCAGTTGGAACACAGATCCCTGATATGTGGAGGAGAGGGCCCTTACTTCCCAGCATGCATCCTGCATGCTGTGTATCAGGGGCTCCAGGAACATGGGCATCCCTGTCAGGCATGGGACTGGGGCTTGAGGAATGGAAGGTTGCTACTGCACTAGGGGCTAGAATGGAGCAACAGTAGCTACATTTCCCTGACTAAGCCTTTCACTGGAATTTGCAAGCCTCGAATTTGACTGAAGAATTCTAAGATAGCTACATTATACTTGCAACTGCTATTATTGTCTCCGTGAGAAGATAGATTCTTGGTGCTTTTATCCCTTGCCATCATCCTAGAATCTTCCATTGTGCATGCTTTTTGAGGCATCGTGATTTGGTTTTCAATTCTCAGTCTAGTGCCTGAATACTCATTACATGCTCCATTTGCTTGGTGTGTGTTTGGGACTGGGTGCTGATTCTGATTATCTTACCATAGTGAATCAATGAGAGTGAATAAATACCTTCTGTCATACAGATGATGAAGATGGATTAGCTTTTCCAGTGTCTTATTACTTTTGTATTACTTTTGTTTTGTGTAGACAGATTTCTGGTATGTCTTTTATGCAGTATATGAAATAAAAGAAGACTCACATAGTTATTCCTCAATCTAGCCTCCAAGCAAACCTATATGAAATTTGGGAGAAGCAGATGTAACAGCAGAACAAATAAAAAGTAAGCTGAGAATCAAGATAACTAGTAAAGTACTTGGAGGAGTTTAAGTCTTGTTTCTCCAAACCACATTCTTTTAACATCCTGTGTCTTCTTTTTATATTTTCCTACTGTATACCAAGAGAGTTGCTCTCTGCTAAGAATAGAAGAGTGTCTTAAAAGTTATAGTAGCAAGGGCTCTCCACAGAAAAAGGAGCTGTAGGATGTGTGTGTGGGAGCAGGAAAGAAATCAATTTTAAGCAATCAAATCATGTTGGAACTGTCAAGTCCAAGTTCTGTAGAGCAGGTTATCAGACTAAAGATTCAGGTAACAGTTGATTTTACAGTTTTGAATATTAACTTGACAGGACAGCAAGCAGGAAATATCAGGCAGGATTTCCAGATTGCGCGAGAATTTCTTCTTGGGGTAATCTCAATCTTTGTTTATAAAATCTTCACCTGATTAGGTGAGGCCCATGTAACAAAGGGAAATCTGCTTTAATCGAAGTAATTGAATCTGTAACTACTGATTGAAATGCAAAGCAGGGCTAAAAACAAACAATCAGAGCAACATTTAGATTGGTGTTTACCAAACAACTGAAAAATTTGTCCTAGGCTAGTTGCCATACAAAACTAAACCATCTCAAAGATCAACACAAAAAAAATCCACAGAGGTTATTTTAAGGGAGTTGAACTGATATTAAAATGTATATGAGAAGATAAAGCAAATAATGTAGAATGTTTACAAATTGTGTTTCTAAATGAAGTTCTTATGGGTTTTCACTGTGTTATTCTTGGGACTATTTTCTAGATAAGTTTGAAATATACTGAACACATTTTTAGGGAAAAGAGGCATTATAAGCAAATACATTCAGGAAAGCTTTATTTGTAAAAATGAAACATGTGGACCTGCACATGGATGGACTAGTGCATTATGTTGGAGATGGAAACAAGGATGTGTAAACCAGTCCTTCTAGAAGAACTGGATCTTACAGAGCAAGTATTTGATCATTGGGCTGGCAAAAGGGGTGTCAGAAAGGAATGGAAAAGGGCTTGTCTTATGATCATGCTGAATAATGGTGTAGAAGCCCCATGATCCCTGTCCATGAAGAAAAAGAGACTAATAATCTGTGACATTAAAAATGGAACAAATGCTTGCTAAACATGTGTGTTTATCATTATTCTCCTCATATATTGTATTCTCAGTGAAAATTTGGTGTGTTAGCTTTTCTTCTCTGTGATAAAATACCTGAGATATTGAACTTCTAAAAAAGAAAATTTTGGCTCATGGTTTTAGAGGTTTTAGTCCATGGTCACCTGGCCCTGGTGTTTTGGCTCTGTGGCAAGGCAGACCATCATGGTGGCAGGAGTGCATGGTGGACGAGGTTTGTTCACTTCATAGCATCTGTGAAGCAAGAAGAAAGAGAGGAAGGGACCACGGGGGGAGGCAAATATCCACCCCCAAAGGCACACCTCTGACATCCTGACTTCCCTCCCCGAGGCCCAACCTCTAATGGTTCCTCCACCTCCCAGGAGTGCCGCAGGCCTTTAGCATGCCTTTTACACAGGGGCCTTTGCAGAATCCTTATGATCCAAACCATAACAGTAGGGCGCCCTTTGCACAGGTCAGGTGGGAAAGTGCAGTGACCTAGCCTGTTTCTTGACTTGCCTACCAGATCAGGTAAGACTAAAGTTGAAAGAAGATAAATAATAGAATAGACTATAAAGTAGGAAGGGTCAAGAAAGATGGGAGGAATGTGAAGAGTGTCTTGAAAAGCACTTATTTTCTTCAAAATTCCTTAATGTTTTAATTTTTTAAATTTTTTTATTTTTACAGACTTCATTTTGATTCATTGTACACATGGGGTACAAATTTTCATTTCTATGGTTGTTCAGATAGAGCACTAATCTCCAAAATTAATAAAGAACTTACAAAACTTTACACCAAAAATATAAAGAACCCAATCAATAAATGGGCCAAGGATCTGGGCAGACACTTAACAGAAGATGATGAATAAGCGATCAATAAATGTATGAAAAAGTGTTCAACATCTCTAGTAATTAGAGGAATGCAAATTAAAACAACTCTAAGATTTCATCTTACTCCTCTTAGAATGGCTTTTATCAAGAACACAATAATAGGTTGTGGCATGACTGTGGGGAGAAAGGCACACTTTCCACTGCTGGTGGAGTTGCAAATTGGAAAGCTGTGTGGAGATTTCTCAGAAAACTTGGAATGGATCCACCTTTTGACCCAGTTATCCCACTTCTTGGTTTATACCCAGATTAGCACACTGCAGTAACACAGCCACATCAATGTTTATAGCAGCTCAATTCACAATAGCTAGACTGTGGAACCAACCTAGATGCCCTTCAACAGATGAATGGATGAAGAAGATGTGGTATATACACATAATGTTTTAATTTTAAAGTTTTGCCTTTATCCAAATGACAGAAACAAATTTTCTCACATAGAGAATTCTCGGGAGTATGGAGATTCTACACTGTAGGCACCGTCACACAAAGGTTGTGTTTTAAAACATAAAACAACAAGGAATCTATTAATGAAGTTCAGTCTGATGTCCCTGTGTGAGTCTAACATATTTTTGGGGGGGCTCAATACACCACATTTATAGTATTTGTTATCAAACATTTAGAATTTCCTTAAAACTGAGACTCATTGAATTGGCAACAGTAATAACAGAATCTCAAGAGCTGGGGAAAAAATGTCTAACCTAGTCCAAAAATTGCAGGAAGTTAAGGCTAATTAAGGTTTCTACAAACATCCTAATACCACAAAAAGCCATATTTGAAATGCTTTATTTAGTAAAGTTATTTATCGACTACAGAGTTAAAATCTTCTTAGAATGAAGACTAATTGGTAAACAATTTGAATTGTCTATTAAATCAAAAGCAGAAATAAAGTATTAATATCTGTACTAAAGGGGAAAGCTATATTGCAGGGAGAGAAGTTTTCCCATCCAATTGTTAGAGTGTGTTGAGACGCCCCTCATTGGGAATCTGATTTGAGAAGAAAACCACATGAATCAAATAATATGTGAAAGTCTCAGAAGTGTATTTAAAAAATACACAATTCAATCATTTTCTCAACTAAGAAGCAGGTCTGTTCTGGAAAAATATAAAACCTCGAATTAAATTTAGTAATGATAATAATATTTTGTTTATACAAAAACTCTGCTTTTACAGTTTCTAGAGGAATAGATTTTACTTTCACACCTTTCAACATTTTTATTAAAAATTATTCTTTTGCCTCTAAGTGACTGTATAACTGTTATTTTCTGTCATTATGTTCCAGATTTCTCCTACTAAAATGTCTTATTAAGCCATGAAAGACCCTTCATTAAAAAAAAAAACCAAAAAAAAAAAAAAAAAAAAAAAAAAAAAAAA
>JAJEJO010004050.1:74356-125503 GCA_020662805.1 Glaucomys volans | reverse complement strand
CATTCTTTACTTGTCTGCGGGAACTTCCTGTTTTAGAATTCTATTTGACATTTTAGCAGCAGCCTATTGTCTCCCATGTGCCACTGCCAATTAATTTGTAGCTTCAGGAATGGACCACCTGAGCACACCTTGAGGAAAGCTTTCGTTTGATGATATATCAGAGTAAATGCCCTCTACAGTGGTGGACAGCTGCCCTCCAAATTGGAGAGATGCTTATTAAAGATATACACCCCAGTCAATGAAGGCTTCTTAGAATTTTAAAATATCATGCTCCTTAAATTATTGTACTTTTCATTTTGTTTCTTAACTTTTTTTTTTGCATATAGTTACTTTCCCTGGTACCGTTGCACTTATAAGCAAATCTTGTAGGGAAGAATCTTATGCTACATTCACAAATTTTACCTTAGGCTACCAAACAGCTGTTTATAAGCTGTTCTTTCCAAGGCTCTTTGAATGTTTGAATGTTGTCGGATATCAAATTCATTGTTAGTCATTTCCTGTTTACAACAAAACTAAAATGTGGCTATAAAGCCTAAAGACAAAGTTTCTTAAATATAAAGTGAATGGAATCAAAATGTATTTTATTCTAAATAGCAAAAGTATTTTCATGAAGAAAAAAATGAAAATTCAAGGATTAAACAGAATAAAAAGTGTTGTATATTAGAGAAAGCATAGGATAGGGATTAAGAATACATACTTCAGGGTCAGATTGAATAGGTTCAAATCCTGATCTACTGTCTGATCTCTTCCATTTTGAGTGATTTATAAAACCTCCCTGAGACTATGGGGATGCTGATAGCAACTACTTCATTGAGTTGTCAAAAAGAATCATTTATTTATAAATTATAAATCCTTGATGATCACTTCACCATTTAACTAGGTCATTTTATGCTCACTTTTAAAAAAATAAGATTTTATAATTTTAGTGTAGTTTTAGTTTATAGAAAGGTTTCAAGGACAATACAAAGAGTCTCCATTTTGTACAAACATCTTATATTACAATGGTGCATTTATCATAACTAAGAAACCAATAATGATATATTATTATAAACTGAAGTTCACATTTTGCTTAGAATCCATCGGGTTTTACCTCTTTACTTTTTCTCTCTGGAATCTCATTCAAGATACCATATTTTGCCAGGCCCAATGACTTGGGAGGCTGAGGTGGAGGATTGCAAGTTCAAGGACAGCCTCAGCAACTTAGTGAGACCCTCTCAAAATAAAATAAAATAAAATAAAATAAAATAAAAAAGGCTGGGGATGTAGCTCAGTGGCAAGGCACCTAGTTTCAATTGCCAGTACCCCCCTTTGAAAAATATACAATATTTTACTTATTCAACTTTTCTGCTAAGCTCTCTAAACTGAATGAACGGTCTCTCCAACTTTATTTTTTTATATTTATAATATTGACAGTGACAGTTTTGAGGGGTATTGGTAAAGCATTTTGTAGACAGTCCTTCAAATGTGATGTGTCTAATGTTTTTCTCATGATTAGACTTCAGTTAAGGGTCCTTGGGAGGAAAACCATAGAGTTGAAAATCCTTCTCATGATATCATATCAAGGACTCACACCACACACGTGACTTGTCGCTGTTGCTGTCTTCCTTGGTCGCCCGGCTGAGGTGGTGTCTGTCAGATTTCTTGGCTGTGAAGTTGCTCTCTCCTACCCTCTCCTTTTCCATTCCATACCCTACAAACAAAGTCATTATACTCACTCACACTTCAGGGATGGGAGTCATACCCTTCTTTGAAAATGAACATCTGCCATGAAGACATAAAATTCTCTAATACAGGAGATTTTTCTTTTCTCTCTCATGCACTTATTTACTCAGTCATTTATTTAGATCAGTGAATATTCACAGATGGATGTTTATTTTATACTTTTGGTTAATATTTCGTTGATTTCATCATTTTATCTTTTGCCAGTTTTCAGATGGCTACAGTGTCGCTTGGACATAATCCCATCATTTTCTTTCTTTTTTATTTTTTTTTAACACTCTTTGCTCTCTGTCACGAGAAAATGACTCATTGTCCAAATGTGGGCGTAATGAAGTATTTTGCTACCTGCCATTTTGGATGAAACTGGATATTCTTTACTCTGAGGTACAGTTTCCTCACAGGGAAACAAAAGCCATGTGAAAGCTTGAGAACTTTGGAATCATTAAGGGTAGAACTTAAATACTTTCCTGACTACTGCTTATGTGATCATGAGAAGATTACAACTTTTCTCTTAACCTCAAATATATTAAATGCCCTTCATCAGTTGGGACATGAACAGAAGTAAATATGATACAATTTCAAATTCAATGTTTGAATAAATGTCTTCTCAAAAATTTCCTTTAAAAAATAAACTGAAAGACATTTATAAATTTTAAAATGATTGAAATACAATGAGAGCTAAATTTGTACTTCTTTATAGAGAAATGTGAACCACAATTTCTCTTTGAAATCATTTTAAAATTTTGATTAAATCCAAAGAAATGATTGATTTCAGCTACGTGTTGAACTAGATAGCATTTTTGAAAGCACATAAATAAAAATAAAATATTTGATGTGTTGATTCTCTGAAGAGACACCAGGATATCCTACTCTAAGTTTAACCATAAATTTTTACTTGACCTTGGCCTTATTGTTTCTAGTTTCTCTTTTAATTTACCCAACTGTAAAGCAACAATGATATATCATCAGCTGACATTTCTTTGAATGGCAATTCACCACTATTTATGACCTAATGATTTAATATCACATGAAAATGCCAAGATGAAGTAATTTCAGAAATGATAGCACTTCTTGTTCTTATTATAAGTAAGGGAAAAATTATAAGATTTTCTTCCATTTAACTCAGTTCAATGCAAACATTACTTTTATTTACATGGCATGCTGCTTCTTAAACTCTCCCACTACCACAAAGCCTTTATTGACTGAAGGTTTAAATTTTTTTTAAATTATATATTTCCAATTCAAAACACAATTGTCATATTTCTTTAGTTTCCATTTTAATATAATCATTTTTTTAATTCAGAGATTTTTTACTGTAATAATATAATATTTCACTTCACTGTGCAATTAACAAAGTTTGTACAGAGAAACAAACAATCAACCAATATTACATTAGTTGAAGACTTATTTATTCAGAATCTACTAAATATCTGACTGGTACTGTTTTAAGTTCTTAGCACACTGTATTGAAGGAAAATGAGAAAAAGAACCTGCATTAGTGTAATTACATTGTTAGAAAAAAGCAAATAAAAAGCATGTATATGATTTATGTGGTAATAGGTGTGGAATGTAGGAAGAACAACGTAGGGTAAGAGGAAAGTGTTGGTGTATGGGTTGTCTGGCTTTTGAAAGAGGCCTAAAGGGAAGTCTCAGACTTTCACTCAGATATTTAGGGGAATTACATTCCCAGCAAGAGTGCCCAGGGCAGAGGCTCAGGGGAGGGAAGACAGGACACAGGCATAAGGAAACTATCCTCAGCCTAGCATGGTACTGTGTCATTAACAGAGACAAAGCACGGTGTGTCTTTCTACAATATCAGGATTTTTTGAATAGCAGTCAATTTACAGGCTACCTCACTTCATCACTGAAATGCAGTTCACTAAACACTTGTGGGTCACCTTACAGTCATAAGTAGGGGAATCATATGTTCTTTAATTCCAGTCTTAACAGGAACACACACACAACACACACACACACACACACATTCCTCTTTCTATATATAAGTATACATATGTACCTGGTGAAAAGTGAAAAGTGCCCAGAAAAACCACTCCAGATGCAGGAACTCAGGCAAGAGATTTTGTAAAGTGGACAGGCAGAGTGTCTGCCCACAGGAAGAGAGAGAGAGAGAGAGAGAGAGAGAGAGAGAGAGGCAACCAGTGAACCAGTGTCCACTCTCAGGGCTGGCGGGGAGAGAGAGAGAAAATGGATGGCTGGGGAGCTTCTCTTAAGTAATTTGAATTTTGTGGGCTAGTAGCCATTGGACCAATGACATATGAGGAGGTTTATGGGCTAATGATCTGGACCAATGACTGACTAGGAAGTTCACGGGCTGACGAGCTAGGTTGTAAGATGGGAGGGGGAGGAATACTGGCGGCAGCTAATGCCAATACTTGGCAGAGTGGTTGAGTGGTCTGAGGCACTGGATCAATATACATGTATATATATACTTTTATGTATGTTCCTATGTATATATACACATATATATACACACACACATATGTTATATATATGTGTGTATATATACATAAGTAAATATATATGTGTGTGTGTATATATCTACATATCTATCCATATATTTATATTAGAAAAAGGCTAAGAAAGGGTTAAGGCAGCCACAGGGGTTCAGGAGGCTAAACTGAGAACAAAAGCAGAGAGCAAATATGAATCCACTGTAGGTGGTCACTACAGAGTCACTGTAGGTGGTCAGATATGATTGCAAACCAGCCAAAGGACTTGTTCCTGGCACAGAGCTGTCAAAGTGCAAGAAGCTATTCTAGGCCAAGGTTTGAAGGGATGGCAGTTTCAGAGCTCCAGCTGGAGTGTCAGCTTGAGATGTCAGCTTTGAGTGGCACTTGCATGGTCATCAGGGGCAGGAGAAACTGAACTTTGCTAAAGCCAGAGGAAAAGCATCCAGAGGTTCTTTGCTGAGGCAATTTTTCTGGGTGAGGCTCCTAACAAGTGACCAGGTGATGGGGTCAAGTTTGTCATGGTGTCTCAGGGCGCTCCTCCTTTTATGGGTCTTAAGTGAGGGGGTTCTCTGCCTGATGTGTTTGATTAACTTATTGGCCTGTTTTTCTGATGAGAGTTTAATACATCCATGTATCTATGTGCTTCTGACTAATTCAATAAGTTCACAGGGATCATTACTATTATCATGATTAACCTTTTTATCAGTTTATACCTTATGGTTGTGCCAGGCAGATGGTGGTTGTTTACTTGCACAAACAAGATGCCAAGTCATTTTACCTCACTTAAACTCAAAATGGAGTAGTTTATGGCAAACCACTACTTTACAAAATGCAGTACCAAAGTTTTAGACATACCTGAAAACTGCTGTTCTATATATCACGGAGTAACTCAGAGCAGAGCACAGCCAGCTCTTCACAAAAACCCACAAATATCTTTGTGAGATAAATGCATTGTGCTATATTTAACAATGAAACAGTTTTGCAGACAGCCCTAAATATACTTATCAACAACAGCATGCATGAATAGCCTAAACTTAATGTTAAACAAAAAGAATAGATGCTATGTATCTCCCTTCATATGAGTTTCAAATACAGGACAATCCTATTTGTGACTTTTTCTTTTACATTAGCAGACTATTATCTTAGGTTAGAATAACAGGGAAAGAGTAAGGAAGAAATTTGTTAGCCAGGAAAGATATTAAATTGCAGTTATTTCTACTTCTGTATCATATCTAAAGTGTTCTAGCACTCCTCAACACTGATTTAGTTAGTACATAGTCTGTTATTTAGTGATATTTATTTCTTGCTTAATAGCATGCCCTGGCAAGGGATAAATTTCATTCATATGGAATTGTGGAAAAAGAAGGAAAATAATTGAGAACAGAGTTTCGAGATTTAGGAAGCAAAAAGAAATGAATATTCTGAATTTAAAAGATCATTATCAGCTCGGCACTGTGTGCATGCCTGTAATCTCAGCCACTCAGGTGGCTGAGGCAGAAGGATAGCAAGTTCAAAGTCAGCCTCAGCAAAAGTGAGGCACTAAGCAACTCATTGAGATCCTGTCTCTAAATAAAATACAAAATAGGGCTGGGGATGTGATCAAGGGCCCTTGAGTTTAATATCTGGTACCAAAAAAAAAAGGTTATTAATAATATTATGATTATTAATAATCATTAATAATGATTAGAAAGCACTGAAAAATTGAGTGATATCATATGGATGGATGAAAGACAGTGTAATTATTTGAAAATAAATGAGATAAAGTAGAAGGCTGAATGAAACTGAATAATAGTTTAAAAGAAAGTTAAGATTTAGAAAAATGTATGCATGCATTTATGAAACTTTTATTATAACATGTATATAAGCTGTATGCATGTGTGTGTGTGTGTGTTATAAGGACAGTTTGATAAGTTTTATAAAGTTCGCATACCAGAAAAAGAAAAATCACATCAGAACATCCAAAATCTTCCTTCCTTGTGGTCTTTCCTAGTCAACACCTATTTCAAAGTAAGTTTCCTGAAGTCAAAGATCACAGAGAAGATTTTCCTGTGTTTGAAACTGATGTGAAGGAAAACATACAACATGCATTCTTTTGTACAATATTGACTTTAAGATCTCCGTGCTGGTTGTGTTGTATAATTATAATTAGGGCTTGTCTGTAAAATTGTGTTCCATTGGTGAATATAACACAATGTACGTATCTACTGCCCAATCATGAGGTATTTGACTTTTTTTTCTGTGTGAAGTGATAGTGGATACAGCTACAGTTAAATACCCTTGTAGCTGTGTGTTGGGCATATACCTAGGAGGGAACTCACTGGGCTATGAGATTAGCATGCATGCAACATTAGCAGATACTGCCAACATATTTTCTAAAATTTTTGTATCAATTTCCAGTTTCTCTGTGAACTTATTAGACACCTGGAATTATTTGTCTTATTCACGTTAGTCTTTCAGATGTGCATGTAGTAGCCTGTTTCTTTTAGTAGGAAAAAAAGTGACTTTTATTGTTCTTTTTTCTGGCACTGGGCATTTAACCCACAAGTATTCTACCTATTAGCTACATCCCCAGTCCTTTTATTTTTTATTTTATTTTGAGACACAGTCTCAATCAGTTGCAGAGACTGGTCTTGAACTTGAGATCCTCCTGTCTCAGCCTCCAAAGTTACAGGTATTTCAGATGTGTGCACCTAGCCAAATCTGTTTTAATTTTTCACCTTTCATTTTGAAAGACATTTAGCTCTTTCTTTATGCCTCTATCAGCTGTGTGCTATGGAAGACACAAAATGTCAGTTTTGCTTCTGCTGACTACTGATGTTAACATTGATCGCCTCGGTAAGGGTGTGTATACTAATTTTTTCCACTGCAAAGTAAAACCTTTTCTTTTTATAATCAGTAAGTGTATTATGAGGAGAGATTTTGAAATTATGCAAATATTCTATTTGGTTTTTTTAAACTATTATTATTGTGGTGTTGGGTACAAAACCAGGGATGTATGCATGCGAGGCAAATGCCTTACCGCTGAACTGTACTGCCAACCTTTCAAATACTCTGTTCCTAATGGTTCTTTTGTCCACTAGTTTTATCAATCATTAACAATTCTTCCTCGCAACAATTATTTCTGAGGCATTTGCAAAATACTGAACTTTATACTTATTTTATTCATCTTTACTAATTGGAATACTACCATATGACAGAATTGTCCCTACTCCTACATAAGTAGGTTAATGGATTTTTATCAGAATAGATTCCTGAGTTATCTGTGTTATTCTGTACATTATAATCTATTTACCATCATTTATTTTGTTTTTCAAGTTCAAGCTCATACTGGGCCACTAGAAACTCAAGTAGGCTCTCATATCACTTTTACACATCCTCATAATATTTCTGAGGACATCTTTGGTTTTTAACACTCCCAAAATTTTTAGGCGTATCTGGTACCTCCATACACCTGCTATGGAATCAAATATTTCTTTAAGGATTTCTGGTTCCTTTTACTAAAGAATGTAATTAATTAGTGGTGAATTCTGACGCATAAGTATGCTCATTACTACTGAATTGTAATTTTTATTGCAGATGTAATTTTTTTTTTTTTTTGCAGTGCTGGGGACTGAACCCAGGGCCTTGTGCTTGTGAGGCAGACACTCTACCAACTGAGCTATATCCCCAGCCCCACTGATATATACATTTATCTATGACTTGTCTGTCATCTATCTATCCATCTATCGTCTATCTTTTCATTCATCCATGTATTATTGCTTTTGATTCAAAGCAGTCCTTTCTTTTTTGATAGTTAGAAACCTGGTTTTCATTAATTACTCTATGTGAATGTTTTTACTCAATTGCAAAAATTTACAAAGTAATTTTAGAATTGCTCAACTCATACTATTCTGAAAGCAAAATGACTAGTATATAATATTTGTTGGTAACTAATTTTCTTTAAGCTTAAAATATACAGTCAAAATACTGTTTCTACAGTTACTGAGGTTGGTTGTTTTCTTGTCCATTTCTTGCAGTCTTAGGTTTTTCTTTGGAATCTGTTAAATTTATTTGATGTCATTTGTATTAAATTTGGGGTTTATATTACAAACAGGTTGACATTATGGCTTTGTACATTTCATGTGCTTTTCTCTGAATACTAATAAAATTGAGCAACTAATTTTATTGGTATTCCTTTATTTTAAAATAGTTTGTATGAATCCTTAATATATTCCAAATATACGGACTTTATTGGATAAATGTATCATAAATATTTGATCCCATACTCTGAAACACCATTTTTCTCATTTTTTCTTCTGATAAACAGAAATTCTTACTTTAACTGCAGTCTAATTTACCTTTTAAAACTTTTTAAAATGGTTATGATATGCTGTTTAAAATATATTTTTTATGAAACTCATGAAGGAATTTTTAATTTTCTTATAACATCAGTTCTTTAATTTTTCATTTAGAGCAACAAGCCATTTCTAACAGACTTTTGTATACAGTGAAAGAGAGAAGTCAAGATTCCTTTTATCACCTATAGCTGAAAGATCTTCAATCCAGTGCCATTTATTAAATAACCCTTTATTTTTTTCAACTATACTGAATGCTATTTTTGTTATAAATCAAGTGGTCATATACAAATGGACTGTCGCTACACTCTAGTGTTTTTTTGTTGTTTTGTTTCATTTATGTATTTTGTCTGTCCTGGCACTACTGATACGTGAGACAAGCACTTCTGACCCAGTGATAATAGAAATGAAATTAGGCCAAAGAGTAAAAGCATTCAGGAGAAACTTTATTTGGGAGACATAAGCTCAGGGAGAGGGGAATAGCGCTGACAGACAAGTCAGACTGCTTCTCAAAGAAGACAGCCAGTTTTATTCATGTGTCAAGGTGTGTGGGCAGGGGGACAGGGGTAGGGGTGGTCTACAGCTTAGCAATTTTAATTGGCTTTAGGTATATTTCCAAGGTGTTCTCTTTTCCTGTGGGAGTACTTCAGTCTTGAGAGAGAGTGGAAGGTCAGTCTGTCCCAGCACCATATATCACATCTTTCCCATTGATGCCTAGTCCTGTGTACTGAACTCTGCCCTGTGGTAAGAATCAGCCCCCATGACTTGGGACATGGGAGAAAGCACAAATGGAAGGAGTAACAGTTTGAGGTCCCAGAGAGATTGTTCATAGCCTTATGGACATCCCCAACAGACCCCACTCTTACCTAGTTTATCTTTGGAGACATTAAGACCAGGCATCCTGGCCTTAGTGATACACATTTTGTGAGACTGATAAAATTGTTTGAGAGAGTGAAGGGCAGGAGGAACACATACCAGCTTCTTTGTGGGTAACAGACTATAAGTTAATGGTTGGAGAACAGGAAAACACAAGTACCATTCTTTGAATGGCTTTCAGGCTGGGAGTTAAGGTCTCTGGAGAGCATCTGCCCCTTTCCCAGGAGCCCTGACAGCTGTCTCAGACTGCCTCAGAGTTTTCATTTCCCCCATTATAAGGGGTACTGTTTGTCATGGGGTCCCCGACCACTTCACCATTGCCTATGCCTTAACTACTGTCTACTATTTATTATTTTTCCCCTCTTTCATTAAATATTATTATCTAATTAGTTATTGTTATTATATTGCTAATATTATGTTATTATATTGTTTTATAATAATATTGATGTTTTAGTCAGTTTTTCACTGCTGTGATTAAATGACCCAACTTCACAACTATAGAGAAGGAAGAATTTATCTAACAGCTCACAGTTTCAGAGATCTTAGTCCACAGAAGGCCAGCTCCATTCCTTGGGGGTCAAGGTGAGGCAGAACATCAGGGCAGAGAGAGTGGCAGACAGAAGCAGTTCACGTGGTGATCAGGAAGCAGACAGACAGACTCCAATGGTCAGATTCAAATTCATATACCCGATAGCCATGTCCCAATTCCCACCTCCTCCAGCCACATCCTACTACTTCAGTTAATCCCATCAAGGGTTCATTCACGGATTAGGTTAAGGCTATAACCTAATCAATTCTCCTTCGAACTTCCTTGCATTGTCTCACATGTGAGTTTTTGGCGAACATCTCACATACAAACCATAACAATTGGTCTCTGGCATCAGAGACCTATCATTTGTGGACATTTTGCAAAAATTTTTAATTCTGACTAATATACTAATATATATATCTCACACTATGAAGGACCTCTACAGTGACAACTATGGAACATTAAAGAAAGAAATTGAGGAAGACCTTAGAAGATGGAAAGATCTCCCATGTTCTTGGATAGGCAGAATTAATATTGTCAAAATCTCTGCACTATCCAAACGGCTACACACATTCAGTGCAATTCCCATCAAAATTGCAATAACATTCTTCACAGGAATAGAAAAAGCAGTCATAAAATTTATCTGGAAAAATAAAAGGCCCAGAATAGCCCAAAGCATACTTAGTGAGAAAAGAGAAGCAGGAGGCGTTACAATCCCAGACCTTAAATTATAGTACAAAGCTATCGTAGCAAAAACAGCATGGTGTTGGCACCAAAACAGGCAAGGAGACCAAAGGAACAAAATAGAAGACACAGAGACAAACCTACATAAATGCAGTTATCTCATACTAGACAAAGACACCAAAAACATATATTAGAGAAAAGATAGCCTCATTAACAAAGAATGCTGGGAAAATTAGAAATCCATAAGTAGTAGAATAAAATTTAACTCCTTTTTCACCCTGCACAAAACTCAACTCAACGTGGATCAATAGCTTGGCATGGTGGGGAATCTCTATAATCCCAGAGGCTCAGGAGGCTGAGGCAGAAGGATCCTGAGTTCAAAGCCACCCTCAGCAAAAGCAAGACTCTAAACAACACAGTGAGACCCTGCCTCTAAACAAAATACAAAATAGGGCTGGAGATGTGGCTCAGTGGTTGAGTGCTCCTGAGTTCAATCCCTGGTACTTAAAAAAAAAAAAAAAAAAGTAGCTATCTATTATATTATAGGTCTCTCTGCTAATTTTCTATCTGGTTTATGATATAATTCGTTGCTTTCATGGCATTTCTAGTCTCCTCGTGATTGATAAATGCTGTAATCTCTAGTGTTTCACAAAAACTTTTACTGCAACTTCCCCACCTTCTCTTTCAAATAAAGTCTGTTCACTTGAGAGCCCCAAAGGTCTCCTTATCTTTGACTTTCCTCTACTCTTGCATGGAACTTCTGCATCACTGATCCATAACAGGAGACAGGGGTAGTGACTCATTTCTCAATTTATTATGCTGGGAATTCTGTCTCTTGCTTTTCCTGTCAGGATTATCTGCCCTGCAAATGAGCTGGGGCATGAGGCCCTGGGATCTCTTTTTCATGGTCTGCCATGTCTGTGATTATCTTCAGACCCCAGATTGATAGAGGGGAGCAAGAAATCCCCAAACTTCACCCTTCCTACATGCTCTCACATAGGGCAGAGTCCCTTCAACACAGTTCGGTAAGGTAAGAAATTCTTTGGAAGTTACGATAGTCCTCAGCACAAACTGATTGGAAATGAAGCCCTGTTTTCTCTGGGGCTGCTAACATCCTCAATGAAGATTCAGCAAAGCTGAACTGGGTGTGGGGAAAGAAGGAGCAGTTCTTAGATCAAATGTCACAAACTTACATAATTCTTCTGAGTAGATTTTCTTCCATAAATGTTACTCTTTTACTTTTTTATGTCCTTAGGGCAATTGTTAGAGATTGTGAGTGGATGGTTCATATTTATAGCTATATCCATACGTACATCTATCTTTATCTACTATCTCATTCTTTAAAATAGGACTGTTTGGCTAGAGAGGGTCAATAGAATAACTCAGGTTTCCACTTCAGATTATGAGGGGGTGACCAGCACCCTGACTGTAGCAGGCTGACAGATTTGGCTCCATGGAAATGTTTCAGGCCAGGCTATATGGGTAATGACTAAAGAGACTCCATTTTGCTCCAAGAGTCCATGTTATGTAGGAAATGCTTCTCCCATGGGAGCACCCCACCTCTATACCCACCAACAGTTGCTTAGCTTCTCCCAAGGGAACACCCCGCCTCTGTACCCATCATCAGTCACTTAGCATGACATGTTTAATAATGCAAAATGGTGGTTCTCATTTGATGAAAAATTGTTCTCTTGATTCCTATGTTAGTAACCATTAGTAACCATTCTTCAGTTTGTACCTAGGTAGAGTCATTTTGACCCACTTCCCCCTCTGCTGATGATTTCATGATGTAAGTTTGTAATAAAGACTCTCAAATTTGGACTTCTCAGTGGAGAGCGGTCTGTTATTAAGTTGGGCCCCATAACACTGACGGAGCAGGTTCCTGCACAGGAGGTGTGAGCTTACTGGGAAAATTAAAAGTCTGAAATAATCAGTAAGAAATAAGACAAAGCCAAAGATTAGATTTAAAAATCAGAGCACTTGATGGGTCTCCCAGTCCTGATTGGAACTCGAACTGAAGAAATGAAAAAGGCCCCAATTTTTCACTTAAGGGGGAGTATATAAAAGGCAGGGATAAGGTTTCAGTAGCAGGAGTTGTTTTGGTGCTTGTCTGTCAGTGTGGAAGGGGAGTCTTGCAATAAACGGGTTGATTGGCATTTGGCACGTTACACCCATCTCAGGGATGCTGTACTTGAACTTGAGCAGTAAGCTAGGACAGGGCAACAGGTGATTTGGGTGTTCTCAAACCAGTGGGTTCTGACTAGGAGTTCCCCAAACCAGGCTTCCTTGCCTTATGGCTCACATGCCCCTCAGTTCCCACACATGGCTCATGGATGGCTTTCTGCATCAGAAGCCTTTTTTAAATTTCAAATATTCTTAATTTAGTTTAGATGGATACAGACTGTTGATTTTCATTGCTTTTTCTCAACTATATTTGTGACGCAAAACCATTTGTCTTTTTCATTTATTTTTTATTTGTTTTTTTTTTAGATAAACATGACAGTAGAGTGTATTTTGACATATTATACATACATGGAGTAAAACTTCCCATTCTTGTGGTCATACAAGATGTGGACTTCCACTGGTCATGTTTTAATAGATGAGCATAAGGAAGTTATGTTTGATTAATTCCACTGTCTTTTCTATTTCCATCGCCCTCCCTTCCCTTCACTTCCCTTTGTCTAATCCAATAAACTTCTCTTCTGCCCTCCCTGACCCTTGTTGTATGTTAGCATCCGAGTATCAGAAAGAACATGTGACCTTTGTTTTCTGGCGATTGGCTTATTTCACTTAGCATAATAGTCTCCAGTTCTACCCATTTACTGGCAAATGCTATAATTTCATTCTTCTTTATGTCTTTGCAAAGTTCCATTCTATATATATATATATATATATATATATATGCACCAAATTTTCTTTATCCATTCATCTATTGAAGGGCACTTAGGTTGGTCCTATAGCTTAGCTACTGTTAATTGAGCTGCTATAAACACTGACGTGGCTATACTACTGTAGCATGTTGATTTTAAGTCCTTTGGGTATAGGCCAAGGAGTGGGATAACTGGTTCAAATGGTGGGTCCATTCCAAGTTTTCTAAGGGATCTCCATACTACTCTCCAGAGTGGTTGCACCAATTTGCAGTCCCACCAGCACTGTATGAGTGTACCATTTTCCCCACCAACATTTGTTGTTCTTTGTATTCTTGATAATTGCCATTCCAATTGGAGTGCAGTGGAATCTCAATGTAGTTTTTTATATTTATTTATTTGGTACTGGGGATTGAACCCAGGGGCACTCCACCACTGAGCCACATCCCCAGCCCTATTTTGTATTTTATTTAGAGACAGGGTCTCACTGAGTTGCTTAGGGCCTAGCTAAGTTGCTGAGGCTGGCTTTGAACTCACAATCCTCCTGCCTCAGCCTCCCAAGTGCTGGGATTACAGGCGTGTGCCATCGCACCTGGCTCAATGTAGTTTTAATTTGCATTTTTCTAATTGCTAGAGATGTTGAACATTTTTCATATATTTGTTAACCATTTGTATTTATTCTGTGAAGTGCCTGTTCAGTTCCTTTGCCCATTTATTGATTGTTTTATTTGTTTTTTGTTGTTAAGGTTTTTTAATTCTTTACATATCCTGGGAATTAATGCTCTATCTTGGTGCAAAAAGAAATATCACCACAAACTTTATCAAAATACAGATGATTATCAGAAGCTATTTAGAAAATTTTGAAGACACTGACAAACTTCTAGAGACATAGGACCTAACAGACTGAATTAGGAGGACACAGAAAATTTAAACAGATCAATTTCAAAAAATGAAATTGAAGGGGACATCACAATCCTATCAACAAAGCTCAGGATGAGATAGATTCTCACCCAAATTCTACCAGATCACCAAAGAAGAATTAACACCAATCCTCCTCAAATTATTTCATGAAATTGAACAAGAGGGAAACTTTCCAAACTTATTCTATGAAGTTAGTATTGCCCTGATACCAAAGGTGAGCCTTATTTTCCATTGTTTTCTTTCTTGAGCTCACCAATTTTGTTATATAGTATTACTGTTATATAATTCATGGTAATTTTTAAATATATTTGTTATTTTCTTTGATATATGGATTATTTAAAAATAGACATATTTAAAAATTTCAAATAATTAAGAGTTAGCAATAATTTAAATTGATTTTAATCTTTTCTACAAACAGATAAAATAGTATGTATTATTTCACTCCTTTGGAATTTTTTCCAATCTGCTTTATTGTGCAGTATTATGGGTGGTAATTATTTTTTGTACCTGGAAAACATCATTCCTGAGTACATTTTTCCATGCTTTTCAATTTGGTATTAATTAGCTTTTCACTTATGTTTGTGTCTACGTATTTGTAGTTCTATGATGTGAGTATTTTGAGTTAAAGTCTGCATCATGATTGTAAATTCATATTTTCCCATTGTTTCTATTTTATTTTATTTTATTTTATTTTATTTTATTTTATTTTATTTTATTTTATTTTATTTTATTTTTTGATTCATTATACACAAATGGGGTATAACTTTTCATTTCTCTGGTAGTACACAATGTAGTGTCACACCATTTGTGTAATCATACATGTTCATAGGGTAATGATGTCTGTCTTATTCCATTATCTTTCCTTCCCCCACATCCCTCCATTCCCTCTACACAATCCAATGTTCCTCCATCCTTCCCTTACCCCCGACTCCCCAGTTATGTATCATCATCCACTTACTAGAGAAAAATTTATTCTTTGATTTTTGGGGATTGGCTTATTTTACTCAACATAATATTCTCCAACTCCACCTGCAAATGTCATAATTTTATTCTTCTTTATGCCTGAATAATATTCCATTGTGTATATATATACCACAGTTTTTTTTATCCATTCATCTATTAAGGGCATCTAGGGTTGGTTTCACAATCTAGCTATTGTGATTTGAGCTACTATAAATACTGATGTGGCTATGTTACTATACTATGCTGATTTTAAGTCCTTTGTGTATAACCCAAGAGTCGGATAACTGGGTCAAATGGTGGGTTCATTCCAAGTTTTCTAAGGAATCTCCATACTGCTTTCCAGAGTGGCTGCACCAATTTGAAACTACACCAGCAATGTATGAGTGTGCCTTTTTCCCCACATTCTTTCCAATACCTATTATTGCTTGTATTCATGATAATAACCATTCTAATTGGAGTGAGATGAAATCTTAGGGTGGTTTTGATTTGCATTTCTCTAATTACTAGAGATGTTGAACACTTTTTCATGTATTTGTTGATGGCTTGTGTATCTTCTTCTGTGAAGTGTCTGCCCTGTTCCTTAGCCCATTTATTGATTGGGTTCCTTGTGTTTTGGGTGTAAAGTTTTTAAAGTTTTTATAAATTTTGGAGTTTAGTGCTCTATCTGAAGTGCATGTGGAAAAGATTTTCTCCCACTCTTTAGGCTCTCTTTTCACATTATTATTTCCTTTGCTGAGAAAAAGCTTTTTAGTTTGAATCCATCCCATTTATTGATTTTTGCTTTGATTTCTTGCATTCTAGGAGTCTTGTTAAAGATGTCCGGTCCTAAGTCAACATGATGAAGATTTGGGCCCACTTTTTCTTCTATTTGGTGAAGGGTCTCTGGTCTAATTCCTAGCACCTTGATGCATTTTGGGTGGAGTTTTGTGCATGGTGAGAAATAGGGGTCTAATTTCATTTTACTGCATGTGGATTTCCAGTTTTGCCAGCACCATTTGTTGAAGAGGCTATCTTTTCTCCATTGTATGTTTTTGGCACCTTTGTCTAGTATGAGGCAACTGTATCCATGTGGGTTTGTCTCTGTGTCTTCTGTTCTGCACCATTGGTCTATTTTGGTTCCAATACCATGCTGCTTTTGTTAACCATAGCTCTGCAGTATAGTTAAAGGTCTGATTTTGTGATACCTCCTGCATCACTCTTCTTGCTAAGGATTGCTTTGTCTATTCTGGGTCTGCTGTTCTTCCAAATGAATTTCATGATTTTTTTCTCTATTTCTATGAGGTATGTCTTGGGATTTTAATTGGAATTGTGTTGTTTCTAAAGTTTTTTTTTCCCTAATTTTTGAAACTATGCTATTGAATACATTCCCACATGTAATTCTTCAATTTCTTATTGTCTGAATCAGTATGAAATTCTTCTTTACTTCTGCTTTAAATTTTTCTGTTTTAAGGCTACATTTTCTGATATTTTGTAGCTGTTTTGTTATCTGTTGATAACATATTTATTCTTTATCTTTGAGCATCTCTACAACATTTTCTTTAAGAAGCATATAATTTTTATTTCTTTTAAAAAGGATGTTTTATTTATTTATTTATTTATTGAGAATTTGCATGCTACCTATATATTTGGGTTTACATCCACCCTCTATTTATATTTCAAGTCTAATAGAAATAATACTGCTTCTCCAGCACTGTTAGGTCTCAATGCCCTCAAATTGCACTTTTCCACTCTTGCTTTTTGCATTGTTGTTTCTCAAATTAGTTCTAAGTTTGATTTAAATTTAGTTTACATTTAGCTTTAAATATTTTTAAAGTCTTTTGAGAACAATTTTGTTTTTGCTAGTTAATGTTTGCTAACACATCTATGTTTGCTTATTATTTTTGTTGTTAATTTGTGTTTGAATTTCTATGTTGTGGTAGAGAATTGTCTGCTTATATATCCATGATAAATTCTCAATTTTCACTTCTCTGTACATATCTGTATTTTTAAGGAAATTTTTAATGTATATGCAGTCATGTCCTTTCAGTACCTTAAGGGAATCCTCTGTTTTCCACTGGTTTAGTTTAAAAGCCTGCTTTTAGTCTTAATGTTGCTGTTTTGGAAGTAAAACATCTTTTGTACTTCGGATGATTTTTATATTTTTTTCATTGTTCTTTATTCTTAGTATTTTTCCTGTGAAATGTCAAAGTCATATTTTCTTTGAAATTAACCTATGCGTTATTTGATTTGCATGATTATTTGATATAAATTATATTGAATACAGAATAGAGGTATATTTAAGTATAAAATGGACCCACTTGTTATTTGATAAAAATGATTATTTTATTTTTATCATATTTTGGAACGTTTTAGTGTGTTTAGTAGCTTTGATTTTTGTTAGTGGAATGTAATAGAGCTAAGATCTATGAAGATTTTAACATAGTTTATATTTAATTTTAAATGAACTTTTAAGATGAATTTTTCCCAGTGTTTCAAATTTCTTTATATTATTTGCATTTTATGGCAATTCTAACTTGGGAAGAGAAGTGATTTCTTCCTGTTCTCCACCCAGTCTCCAAGTTGAGTATGTAGAATAGAGTGTCACAACTAGGAAGCAAAGACCAGAGCACTTTCCTTGTGGCTGCAGTAGCTCTGCTGGCTTCAGGAAGGACTGGGACCCAGAGGACTTTAACCCCACCCTTTGCTGGAGCAATGTGGTGTGCCTTGCTGTCATTGGGGTCATTGGCAATCACAAATAATTATATAAAACTTTTTATTAATTTTAGTTCATTAATTGACACACTGATATATTTTGTAACAATTCTAGTAAGTCATTTACCAGGATTGATTTGGAGTCTGTTACTGATTTTTAATTATAAATATGGCCTTTGAGGTCTCCTATGTCGTTGGTGCTCAGTGCATTAAATCCTAGATAGATCGATATGTTTATGTGATGGCTTTTCTGACCTGCCCACAGCAGGGAAGTTATATAAATGGTCCATTATGCTATAGGTGACAGAGCCTTTTTTTGTTTTTGTTGTTGTTTTGAGTGTGGTACTGGAGATTGAACCCAGGGGAACTTTATCACTGAGCTATATTGCTATGTCTCCAGACCTATTTATCTTTTATTTTGAGATAAGAATCTAAGCTGCTCAGTGTAGCCTTGAACTTGTGATCTCCCTGCCTCAGCTTCCTGAGTTCCTGAGATTACAGGGGTGCACCACTGACCCAATTTAGAGGCCGTGCTTTAATCTTAATGGCTTGAAGAATGCCATATACGTGGAGCCCAAACTGCTTTATATTTAAAGTTTTCTTTTTCTTATGTTTCTTTTAAGTTTCAGTGTTTGCACTGATGAGATGAGATCTTTGTGATTCAATTCATTAGTATCAACCTTAAGTCAGTTTCCAAGTCACTTTAATTCCTTTACCAACTAACCTTACCATAAACAAGCAGAAATGGTCATAGAACTCACAAAATTTTTGCTGACATTATCTTCCTTTCTTACCATAAATAGCTGTATTTCTAAAAAGCATGTTCATTTACTTCTACTAGAATATTTGTTCCCTCCAACATCAGCCCCTCACTACTTTACTGATAGTTTTACATTCAACCTTCTACCCCTATCTATCCTTCTACCCCTATCTATCCTTCTACCCCTATATTTGAGAATGTTCACAAATGGACTGTTATCAAGGTAGAGAAAACATTTTTGGGGAAAGATATTACTCATTATTCTAAGGGAATTACTCTCACTAGCTCCTAGGGGATATCATCCCCTCCCACAGACCTCCTTGTTTCACCTTCCTTTTATTTGAATCTGTCTTCAGGGTAAAAACTTGCTCATTTATTTAATATTTAAGAGTGTTTTTAAATTTACTAATAATATTTTCTTTCCTTCCTCAGATATTAAGTAAGGGCTGGAAAAAATAACCTGTTAGAACTCATTTCTCAACATCTCATATTCCAATACTTGGGAATGCATTCATGATAGGTGTGGTGGAACATAATCTGCAGGCCCAGAGCCTAACTCAGAGGACTGAGGCAGAAGGATTGCAATTTGGAGGCCAGCCTCAGTAATTGAGTGAGGACTTGTCTCAAAACACTTTTTAGAAAGGGCTAGGAACGTTGCTCAGTGGTAGAGCACTACTGGATTCAATTCCCAGTATCACAGGGGAAACAAAAAGGAAGGCACTCATGATTCAAGCTTCAAGCTCCAATTCTGACACACTCCTCAAGGAAAATTTTATTCTGTAACTTAATCCTTTGTAACTGTTAGTTTTATCTGTTGCCATAGCAACCCGTGGTTACTTCAAATGCACCGATTATTATTGTTTTTGTATTTCTTCTCCCATTGTAGTTTTCTAAGATCAGTGATGTCTTCTGTATTCCCAGTACCTCAAGGTATATGTGTAAATTGAATATAAAAAAGATTCATAGTATATATGTAATGTTTAAACATATACATAAATTTAGTATAAAGTTAAGTGTGCTTAAATTTAGTACAGACACTTGGGTGTACACACACAAATGAAATTATATACATTATCTAAGTAAATAACTTAAATATAGCATTTTGAGTGTGTAAGCTTCCTACTGATTAGACATTCTTCCCCCACATCCAAACAACTGTTATTTTTAAGGTCTCATTTAGGAAGTCTTACATTGCTTTTCTCCCCCAAATTTCCTACTTCATGAATTTTTCCTGTATTATGCATTTGTCTGCAATTGTATCAAAGAATGTGCATTTTGAGTCTACCCTGACAGATCATCTAGCTGCAGTTCTTTACATGTATTTGCCATGTTGAATGCATATGATCTGCATAGATGTGTCTCCATTGCTCTTGTTTTGTTTTCACAAATTGTTGTTCCTTGCTTCATTTAGCTCTTTAAATCTTAGTTTTAGCATGTATGTATGTATGTATGTATGTATGTTTGTAGTACTGAGAATTCAACCCAGTGTCTGTGTATGTGATTTTAATATTTAAAATATTTTCTCGTTATTCAGGATTTTATGGTTATTTAGCCAAAAAGATTTGCAGGTTGGTTTCTCCAGAAACGGATGCTGAGATGGAATTGAAGGTAGAAGATGTCTATGAGGTATCAAACATGAGGAAAGTGGAAAAAAGGAGAACTGAAAAAAGTCAATCTGCAGAGCAGGGCCAAGGGCCCCCACCAACTGTGTAAAACAATCTACAATTATTAGTGCCCATCAGAATTACCTGTATTGGACTGAAACACCCAAGGCCTTTTTACTCTGTCTTGCTTGATCACCTGAGGCAGGACTTATGTTTGGAAGAGAGCAGCTCTTCATGGCTGAGGAAGACCCATAAATAGCTGAGAGGAGGCTCAATGCACTGCCCATCTGGTGTCATGTCCTCTGTGGAGAGGAATATGCGCAGCACGTCTATCTCTGTCTATACTGCATATGCACATATGCAAATGCATGTGCAGACACAGGAGGTTAATAGCTCCACAAAGCTGGAAGAGAAAGGGTGGTGCTCTTTGGTCCAGCGAATGAAATGTTTCCAAAAATTTCTGAGCTGTGCTTGGAACCCGAATGAGCATGCATGTCATCTCGTAACTCTCTTTCTCTTAGTCCTTAATTAGTTATGTCAGTGCCTTTGGAAGCTCTCAGATGAATTACTGTGGCTTTAAACATTAAAATAAAAAGTGCAATCCAGAACTCACAGTTTTGCTGCTGGCAACTGATGTCACTGCAAAACAGAACTAGCTTTTTGTTTCAGGCATATGTGTGAAGGATCAATATTGTTGATGCTCTTGAAGTAAAGTAAGTGGCTTGTTTTTAGAAGTAAATATACTGTTCCAAGAAAAATAGTTTAACTTTATTTTTCAAGGTTATCCTTTGTGTTTTGTGGATAGAGAGACTTCCCAGAAAGTGATTGTTGTATTGTTTAGGTTTTGGGTGTTATTGACCCTTATTGTTTCTTTCAAGTCTTAGGCTTAGATATTGAAGAGACTTGTGGAAGTTAATTTCCTTTTTTAGAGATGATGGGCCTTTCATTAGCACTCATGAGCTTGTACAATATTAAATGAGTCCTGTCTAAAGTTGATGACACTTGGATATCTATAGCAAAATATTTATTCTTGGAGTAGTGCATTTATAATCTCTTGGGGAGGGGTATCAAAAACCATTTGCTCCATTGTTGTCACTATTAATTATAATAGACTCCATAAGTCTGACATGATATTTTATCAATATGTCAATCACAACACAATGAAAACATAAGCTCTTATTTTCAGGATTGGTGAAGAGAGGAATTCTAAGCAATTGGATTTCTTTTTTAAGCATAGTTAATAGAGATAGAATGATCACTTGCTAGAAGGCAAAATTAATAACCAGGAACTGTACTGTGATTTAAATTTTCATTATTCCATGTATTGACATGCACCTCTACTGTGTGTTTGGGATGCACAGTTTTTCTTCAATGGTATAGTAAAGAATTGGCATGAAGTTATTCCAGCAGCACTATCATCCTGTTGTTTTCTCATCAAAAAATAACCCGTGGTGAGTAATTAGGGGAAGTATATCCCCTGTGGTAGTGGAAATAGCAAAACTAACACTTTGTGTTTGCATAGTAGTTCCATACCCCTTTGGAAAAGTGAATTCCATAAGAAATGATAACCAAGGATCTCTGATATGATCATATAGCAGCTGCTGTGTTGATTTCCATTCAATTGAAATATCCACAGAAGGTTATGTAAATTGTCACAAAAAGCTTCCTGGCCAAAACATAGTTAAATCATGATACATTTCATACTCAAGTTCCTGACTACTACACAAAGGAAATTTCACAATCTGTAAAGGCATATGATATTGGAGGGTTTTCATTAAGTTAAACCAGGTATCGTACACTCAATGTGTAATAAACCCAAACCCAGAGTTTCCAAATATGATCTCCTTGAAACATCCTCTTGTCTTCCCACATCCTGATTATTTTAACACATTAATGGTTATTTTATGGATACCTCTCTTAAATTGTACACCACATCTAATGAATTCGTAATAATTCAACCACTACAATATATCTCAAGTTAATCCTACCCCACTACTTCAGTACCCTGTGATTTACTGTAATTATTCTCATAGCATCAGCATACACAGTTTCCTGCTTCTGTTTCATTTTCAACCCCACTGCAAAGCATTGAGTCCAGGTTGCAAGTCATCTGATGGTACTTTCATTGCCTGTCTAATTCTATTTCCAGGCTGTTTTATTTAAGTTGTGTCCCTATAAAGTTTGGATGTAGAAGTAAGATAACTTTAAATACCTCAGAATCTGACTATATTTGAAGATACAGTCTTTGAAAAGATAAAATAGGGTCATTACAGTGGGCTTAATTCAAGATGACCAGTGTTCTTGTGAGAAGAGGACATAGGACACATGCACACACACACACACACACACACACACACACACACACACATGGGTGATCATATGAAAATGCAAGGAGAATTACAAGACATGAAGAGAGATCTCAAAGAAACCCAGCTCTGCCTAGAACTTGATCTTGGGCTTCTTACTTCCAGAATCACAAGAAATTAAACTGCTGTTATTTGAACCATGATATATGTGGTAATTTTATTATGGTAGTCCTATCAAACTAGTTCACAAGCTAAACTCCAAACTCTAGCATATGAGACTCCTCTTGGTCAACTGTCTTGGTCTCCTCCCTACCAATCATCACATTTATCTGCTTTTTCATACTGTTTTTCTCTTATTTTTCCCATCCCTCTGCTCTCAAAGTGTGAATTGATTTTAATGCCTTTCCATCCAGATGAATCATTGCCATTTATTTATTCTTTTTTTTTTTTTTTTTTTTTTTTTGGTACTGGGGATTGAACTCAGGGGCACTCCACCACTGAGCCACATCCCCAGCCCTATTTTGTATTTTATTTAGGGACAGGGTCTCACTGAGTTGCTTAGCGCCACCCTAATTTGCTGAGGCTGGCTTTGAACTTGCGATCCTCCTGCCTCAGCCTCCCAAGTGCTGGGATTACAGGCATGCGCCACCGCACCCAGCGCCATTTATTTTTTTTATATAGCAATTTTTAGCCTTAGGCAAACATTTATGCATCTCCTCATGGATGTTTCATGGAACTTACAGTATTTGCATTTATGTCACTCTTCCTAGATGTAGTGATTGTACATTACTTATTTTTAAGTTCTCATTTTGGTCCTCTTTAGAGCACTCAATTTTCTCAATAAATGCCATTTAAAATAAGAGTTGGGTGGAGGCTTTGTCATCATTGATTGATCATCTCCAACTTTGGAACTGTGGTGCTGTCTGCACCTTTGTGTAAGATGTCACTAACCAGAAGGAACAAAGCAATTCATACTACAAGTTAATACCTGAACTAACTATGAAATACAATAGTCCCTTCTGATCCCCAGGAGAAATACTCCAATCCTCCCAGAGGATATCTGGGAGCATGAATAGCATAAGATCCAAAAATTAGTACCTTTCTCATTGTAATCAAGCATGTCTCATGCACTGCATTTGTCATAATTGTAGTTGGAACTCCAGGAGCAAAACTAGCACAAGTTTTCTTTTAATTAGTCACAATATTACAGATAGAAGATTTGCTCCTACTGTAGGTCTTAGCAACCTAGCATACATATTTTTCTTTCCTGATCAAATTGAAGATTTTCACCTTTTCATTTAAAAAGGCACAGTTTATGACTTCTCTTTGGCATAGCTGAATTCCCAGCACCACTACTCTTGTGTCTTGGCTCCATTGTTACATAAAATAAGGGTTACTTGACACACACACACACACACACACACACACACACACACTGTGATATTAACTGCAGTCAGTGTGACAACCAAGATGGATACTAAGCTAATTAATGGGAGGGTAGTTTATAGAAATGGATGGAAGGGATGGTTCATGTTCTAGGCAGGACAGAGAATGGTGCACAATTTAATACTTACTAGTTATTGTCCCTTGAATTTTCTATTTAATATTTTCAAACCAAAACTGACCACCAGTAACTCCAACCATGGAAAACAAAACTGCAGAGAAGGAAAAATAAAGTACTTATAAAAGATTAGACAATGAAAAGAATATTTTCAATCATTTAACATTCTCTGAAGCCTAATTTTAGGGAAAGCATATGATGAAAGGTGGTGGCAAAGAAATTATGCATACAAGGATGTAATGATTGTTTTAGAAACATTGCCTTAGCAAAACTGAAAATTTTTCTCTTTCACTTATGTAAACAAAAACAAAATGGGTCCTCTTGTCTAGAAAAATACTTAGACAAAATAACTCAAAGAATAGAATTCCTCATGTCTATGTGAGTTCATCAAAAGTCATTCAATTACCTTCTAGAAAGACTTGGATATGCCAAGACTTGCCCCAAACTTCTTCTTACCTCAACAAAAAGCCAACACATTTTACTTTAGTGCTTCGTGGTTTTTGTGCATTTCCAAATCATCAAATTCCCTTGAAGGCAATTGTTACATTTCTCCAAGAAAAATGGATGCATTCTTAAAATAACATTTTTAGTTTTAGAATTGCTTTAGATTTACAGAGAAGGAGCATAGAGAGTACCCTATTTTTCCACTTGCTAATATCTTGCATTAATATGGTACATTTTCTATGAAGAAAAAATTACAAAGCCCACACTATAGATTTTCTCAATATTTTTCTATTGTCCTTTCAATTCTGTAGGATTCCATCTAAGATACCATAGTAAATTGATTCACCATGTCTTTGAGGCTCCTCTTGCCTGCGATAGTCTTAGATTTTTCTTGTTTTCTATGACCTTGACAGTTTTGAGAAGTAAAGATCAGGTATTTGTAGTTTGCCTCTGTATTATTCAATGTTTTATTGCTGTGGCCGAAATATCTGACAAGAACAACTTAGGGGAGCAAGTTTATTTTGGACTTGTGGTTCCAGAGATCCGGTCCATGGTTGGTAGACTCCATTGCTCTGGGCCTGGGATAAGGCAGAACATAACAGCAGAAGGGTGTAGCAGAGAAAAATAGCTCAGTTCATGGCAACAGAGGGAGAAGGGCCAAGGACAAGATACAATCCCTAAGGCCATGCCCCCAGTGACCCATATCCTCCAGCCACACCTTACCTACAGTTACCACCCCCTAATCCATTCATATTATTAATCCATCAAATGGATGGATGGGGTTACAGCTTTCCTAATCTAATCATTTAACCTCCAAACACTCCTGCATTGCTTGGCACAGGAGTTTTTATGGGGACCCTTCACATCCAAATCATAACAGTTTAACATGAATCCTTGCTATGAGGACGACCCTGATCACATAGCTGAGGTTGCGTCTCTCAGTCTTTTTCACTTATGAAGTCCTTCTTTCCTCTCCTAAATTCTACACTTGGTTCTTCAGATGAAGTCACTATAAGCAGCACACAGCACACTGTGAAGTGAGAAGTGCACTGTGTTTCTTTAAGGGGGTAGAATTGACAACAATTACTTGGAAATGTCCTGTGAAGAGGATATGTCTCTTCTCCCCTACTTATTTATTTATTTAGTCGTTGTTTATATCAGTACAAATTCATGGATACTGTTTTCGTAATTTGAATTAGAATGCAATATCACATTTATTATTTCGTGTTTCAAATATTCCAGGTTTTTTTTGGCACCAGTGTCACTTTGACATATTCCTGCTATTTTATATTCACTCTATTCTTTGTATCTTACTGGGTGTGTATGTGTGTGCACAAGCACATGTGCACCCTTCTTTACTTACTGAAATGGGAAGATACCCAGGGCTCATCTTATTTTCTGCAGCCACGCAGCTATGAACTTCAGTGAGCTTTAGTTCTATTTTTGTAAAATAATGCGATTGGAAATCAAGATCTGGGTGCAAATATGCTCATTTTAATTGGATGTCATTCTTTCTAGGCCTTCTCAGTAGAGAGCTGGGACACATGCATAGTACATAGATACCTATGTATAATTATTAGAAATCTATCTGACAGTGATATATATCAAGCCAAAACTAAGTTCTTAGTAATGAGAAGTTATTACTACAACTGTGACCAGTCCACATGACTCACTCCGCCCTTCCACCCTTTCCCCGACTTGCTTGTCTTCAGTCTCTTATTGCAACAGTGAGTATATGGCTTATACCACCCACCACACATTTACTTTTTTGTTCAATCCTGCTGTATGAATGCAGGAGTTCACAGCTGGTAATATACCCATTTCAGAAGCAATTTTATCAATTAGAGAACAGTGTTTAATCATTTCTAATATTGCTAAGGTGTATACCACATTTTTCTCAATTCCTCAGAAAGGTTTTGTATTAGAATTGTAATACAGTTATATTCTCTTATCACAATCTTTATGTCATCCTGGGATGTACTACTTGCATTCTTAGATGATTTTTAAATTCACACTTTTAAAAATTCACTTTTGTGCTATAATGTACCATGGGTTTTGTGAAGTTCATAGTATAATATGCACAGAATACAATACCATATGCAATAGTCTCCAGGATTTAAAAATATTTCCCAGTTTCTGTTCAACCCCCTTACCTTTTTATTTTTTTATGTGTTCTAATTAGTTATGCATGAGAGCAGAAAGCATTTCAACTTATTGTACACAAATGGAGCACAACTTTTCATTTCTTTGGTTACACTCTATGTAGAATCACACCTTTTGTGAAATCATATACCTTCATAGGATAATAATGTCATTCTCTTTCCACTATCTTTTGTGCCCCCATACCCACTCACTTCCCCTCACTCCCCTCTGCCTAATTCAAAGTTACTCTATTCTTCCCTTGCCCCTTCCATTATGGATCAGCATCCACATATTCGAGAAAATATTTAGCCTTTGGTTTTTAGCGATTGACTAATTTCGCTTAGCATGATATTCTCCAGCTCCATCCATTTAACTGCAAATGCCATAATTTCATTCTTCTTTAAGGTTGAGTAATATTCCACTGTATATATATATATATATATATATATGGCACAGTTTCATTATTCATTCATCTGTTGAAGGGCATCTATGTTGGTTCCACAGTTTAGCCATTGTGAATTAAACTGCTATAAACATTGATGTGGCTGTGTCACTGTAGTATGCTGATTTTAAGTCCTTTGGAGATAAACTGAGGAGTGGGATAGCTGTGTCAAATGGTGGTTCCATTCCAAGTTTTTTGAGGAATTTCCGTACTGCTTTCCAGAGTGGTTGTACCAATTTTCATTCCCACCAGCAATGTCTGAGTGCGCCTGTTCCCCCACATCCTTGCTAACACTTATTATTGTTTGTATTCTTGGTTATTGCCATTCTGACTGGAGTGAGATGAATTTTAGAGTAGTTTTGATTTGCATTTCTCTAATTACTAAAGATGTTGAGTGTTTTCATATATTTGTTGATTGATTGTATTTCTTTCTGTAAAGTTTTGGTCCGTTTCTTAGCCCATTTATTGATTGGGTTATTAGGTCTTTGGTGTTAAATTTTTTGAATTCTTAAATATCCTGGAGATTAGTGCTGTATCTGATGTATGTGTGGTAAAGATTTTCTCCCATTCTATAGACTCTCTCTTCACATTATTCAATGTTTCCCTTTTATTCAAAAGAGTCCTTGAAACTCTGGCTTGAGAAATTAGATGAAGGAAATTAAAGGGTTTCAAATAGGAAAAAAAGAACTCCAACTATCACTGCCGATGACATAATTCTGTATTTAGAGGATCCAAATAATTCCAACAGAAAACTTCAAGATCTAATAAATGAATTAAGCAAAGTAGCAGGATATAAATCTAATGCATTTCTATATATCAGTGATGAATCCTCTGAAAGAGAAATTTGGAAAACTACTCCATTCACAATATTCTAAAATAAAATAAAATACTTGGGAATGAATCTAACAAAAAAGGTGAAAGACCTCTACAATGAAAACTACAGAACACTAAAGAAAGAAATTAAAGAAGACCTTAGAAGATGGAACGATCTCCATGTTCTTAGATAGGCAGAATTAATATTATCAAAATGGCCATAATGGGGTTAGGTCTGTAACTCTGTGGTAGAGTGCTTGCCTTGCATGTGTGAGGAACTGGTTTTGATTGTCAGTACCACATATAAATGAAAAAAATTAAAATCCATTGAGAACTAAAAAATTTTTTTAAAAGGCCACACTACCAAAAGTGTTACACAGACTTAATACAATTCCAATTAAAATCCCAACCTCTTTCTTCTTAGAAATAGAAAACGCAATCATGGAATTCATTTGGAAAATTAAGAAACTTAGAATAGCCAAACCAATCCTTAGCAAGAAGAATGATGCAGGAGGTATCACAATACCAGGCCTTAAACTACACCGCAGAGCTATAGTGACAAAAATGGCATGATATTGGCACCAAAATAGACAGGTAGATCAACAGTGCAGAATAGAAGATACAGAGAAAAACCCATATAAATACAGTTATCTCATACTAGACAAAGGTACCCAAAACATACATTGGATAAAAGATAGTTTCTTCAACAAATGGTGCTGGGAAAACTGGAAATCAATATGCAGCAAAATGAAATTAAATCCCTATTTCTCATCCTGCACAAAAATTCCAGGACCTAGGAATTAGACCTGTGCCTGATAGAAGAAAAAGTAGACCCAAATGTTCAATATTCAGCTTAGGACCTGACTTCCTTAACAAGACTCCTAAAGCACAAGAAATAAAATCAAGAATCAATAAATGGGATAAATTCAAACCATCTTACTTTTCCATCCTCTGAGGAGGTTTTTTTCTATTTCCATAGTTTTGTCCTTTCTAGAATGACATTTTAATGGAAATATACTGAGAAATATACTTCTTAAATTGGTATGTTTCAATTAGCAATATGCATTTAAAAATTTTGCACGTTTTTCTGTGATTTAATAGCTTGTCTTTTAATCATTGAATAATTTTCCATTTTATGAATGTAGTAGGGTTTATTGTTTCACTTACCTATTAAAGTAGATACCAATTTCTTCCATTTTGAAATGATTATAAAGAGGTAGACATCTTTTATTCAAATATTGTTTGGATATAAGTTTTTCAATCTATTGGGTGAATACCCATTGATTTCATTATTGGCTTATATTATAAGATAATACTTAACTACTTAAGAAATTGTAAAACTTCCTCCCAAAGTGGCTGCACTATTTTTCATTTCTACCAGTAATGAGTGAAAGCTCTTGTTCATCCATATTTTGGCCTGCACTTGATTGTGTTACTTTTGTCATTTATTTATTTTAATAGGTTGATAGTGGCATAGAAATACAGTTTTAATTTGTGTTTCCCTAATAACATTTGTGGAATTTGCAATTCCATCAAGACAAATGATATAGAATGTTGTTTCCTATGTTGGTTTCCCTTCTGCATATCTTTAGTGAGATGGACACTCAAATCTTTTGTGTATCATTTGTGTGTGTGTGTGTGTGTGTGTGTGTACTGAGAGTTTCTTCTTGTGAATTTTGAATGGCCTGTATTTAATTTGCAAATATTTTATCTCAGTCAGTAGCTCACCTTTTCAGTATATTAACAACATCTTTCTCAGTGCCAAAATTTTATTTAATCAATTCCAACTTATTAGTTTTTTATGAATTTTGCCTTTTGTGTCAGAGATAGAAACTCATTCCCAGATCACCTAGATTTTTCTCCTACATTTTATGAGTTGTATCATTTCATATTTTACATTTAAATCTAAAATCCATTCTGAATTAATTTTATTTAATGGGTAAAATCTGAGTCTAGTTTCATTTTTGTGCCTATCCACTTCTAATTTCAACACTATTGGTTAAAAAGATTATTTTCTCTTCATTAAGTTCCTTTGTGTTTTTGTCAAAAACTAGTAAAAAATTTTGTTTTGGTCTTTTTCTGGATCTCTATTCTGTTTCATGGTCCATTATATCTATTTTTTGGCTTATGCACATATTTTTAATATATGTGTTTACATGTTTGTGTAACTAATCAGGTGATAAAAAAGGGAGATCTTTTCTTTATTTCAAAATCAGAATAAGTAAACTGTAGCAGCTTGGACTAAAATTCATTATACGGAGGATAAGCCTCTGAATTTTTTCTCCTCACTAACCACTGACATTTGAGATAAATACAAGTTATTTCCTGGGGCCACGCGCTGAGTATTGAGTGAACTAAACAGTAGTTTAAAAAGTAAAACTGGAAACTGTTTTCTTTATTTCACAGAAAGAATATGTTGTACAATGACGGCCTCAAATAAGATCTCTGAAAACACAAAGGGCAGCCCAGTAAATTCAGGGAAGAATTTTAAAGAGAAAACAAAACCCAGTAGGAAATGGAGTTAGAAAATGTTATTCAGTTGTAGAATTTACATTGCATTCTCTGTTGGTGCTGATGTCATAGAGCTTTTAAAGGACATGGAGAGTGACATTTAAATTTATCAGGGATTTTAGAGACCATTAGAATTTTGAGTCTTTGATAGTTTTGACTGAGGGAAGGATCTGGGCATTGTGATGTCTCCTTTGGAGCCAGTGCTCAAGGATGATGTCATTCAGCTTTGGGCTGGAGATGCTCAGGGAAAGCATAAATATGAATATTGGCAATGAAACAGGGGTACAGTGAGCAGTGGTTCCTCATGCATGGTGGGCTGGTGGGTACTCCTTGAGATGCATGGCCCTTCCTTACATTCAGGCCTTTTGGTATTCGGCTGAGAACAGTTGTCCATAGCTGGTACCTAAACAATATTTCTTTTTATTAGGCACATGATGGTGGCTGGGGGGTGGGAGCTTGAGACCTAAAAAGAAAATGGTTATCAAATGTAACTGGAAGATTTCTATATTGACACAACCAGCTGTTTAGAAACAATTTGATGCATATAAAGCCTGTGACTTAAGAAATTGTGTTGTATCTCTGGTCTATATTTTGTTTAATATTCTATTTATGGAAGGAACAGTAAGCATATAATTAATAACTCTGATCCTGGTCTGCGTCAGTTATAACTAACAATCTGGATATGATTGTTAATGCTGCTCTTTTCATATTTTAAAAAACATTCTTATATGGATAGAAAAGAATGTGGATGATTGTACCCCCAATGTTTTTCAGCTGACTAGATTTTCAGATTGTCAATTTATCTCTTTTTCTAGATGAAGATGGATGAAATGAAAATAAAGGAAAACTGATGTGGATTTCTTCTTCTATAGCTTTCCTTTGTGCTTTGAATGAATCTATCCAAAAGTATTTATGTGATATACAAAACACCATGGGAGATACAGAATTCTAAGTGTATGTACTCTAGATATATTTGTGTATGGAACGTCTCTAAGAGCTTCAAGTGCAAGGTCAGTGAAAGTAATTCATCACCATGCTGAATACCATGTTTAATGTAAGTAAGGTATGACCTGACATATGAAATAATAATTTTCTGTATAATGTTAAAATTGTATAATGAAATTTGGATCTTTTTCAAGCTTAAATGCCTTTCATATTTCATGCCCTTTGAGTGTTTTGTTCATTTCTGACAGAGACATAAAAAATGATTTATAATATATTGAGTAAGGACATATGAATTGGAGTCATATTCTCCACTCAGCTCAGTTCTCAGCTATGCCTCTTCCTGGCTGTGCAATACTTGGAACATTGCTGAAAGTTCTCTCTTTAAAGAGCCCATTTCTGAATTGTCACATATTCAATATTCAGACGACTTTTATGGCATCTAAAAATTCATGCACTATTTGGTGCTTTAAAGTTTCAATTTGTTTTAGATTTTAAAACCTTTAAACACAATATTATAAATCATCGAAGGACAATTTTGATTTTGATATCAGACATGAAATTCATATACTTTATTGTTACATTGTCCCTCAATGAGAAGAAATAAAATTTTCTTTTAAGATAAATGATGAACAGAAAAATATCTATTATTATAATTTAATTTTTAAGAAAAGAGAAAAATCTTTTATCGTAATTTAATATTTATGAAATTGGGTACATTCTCAGTTTGGACTATAACTATTGAACACTTAAAAAAGTCACACTTTCCTGTAGAAGTATTTGAGAGTTAAACAGGAAAAAGGGAATTTATTCCTTTTCACAAAAATCTTGAAAATTGAAAACACATCAGTTTTTGTTTATGTTTAAACTGACAAGGATAAATAATGCCAATGCTTATTGCATTCTTTTTTGTCTTTATAGTCTTGGCATCTTTTTAGTCTCTTCTTTGCAAGGTCTTATATACTACTTAAATAATGTAATTTATTGCCTAATTTTCACTGTCAGAAGTTAATGTACAAGGTGGAATGTTAAGGAACTGTTGTGGAAACCCATCCTATGTACCAAGCTCTTCCTAAGCAGTGACTCGTTTCAGGTGACTCATTGAGCAACCATGGCCTACCAAAGACGAATTTTGAAAATCCCATGTTATAATGAATGCTAATTTTTTGAAAGGATGAAACAGTAAATGCAATTTTCATTTAAATGCTGGGGTCACCATAGAGGACACTTATCTTATGTGGGCCAGGGCTCTATCTGATATGAAATCACAGAAGCACTTTCCTTCCTGGAATACTAACAAAAAGTCATTTGTAGCTAAAGTATAGAACTTGAAATTAAAATTCCCTGGGAAAGATCCAACTCTTTCTGTTAGGTCTGAATAGTATGGACCCTCCCATCCCTGCAAGGTATTGACTATTGACCCTCATATTCTACTGGTAGTATACCAAGCAGATAAATTATCAGCATACTTTAGAAATCTAGTTGTTAGTATCCACTAAAGCTGATTATGTGTGTACTCTATGATCCAAAGCAGGATATTGACTCCTGGGAAAATACGACACAAATATTAATGAATTTGTAAAAACATGAATGAATATATTCATATTGTGCTATTCATAGTTACTCCAAACTGCAAAGTATCAAAATGTCCACCATCAGTTAAACAATGAACAGAGTTAAGATCTATCTATTCACACAGTGCATTGCAGCAGGAAGAAGAATTTCAAAATGTATCAAAATATACCAGGTACAAACAAAATTGTGTTGTTCACCATGGGACCATGTCAAATGCAAAACAGGTACAATGAATCTGTACTGTTAGAGAGAAAGAAAGACATTACTTTAGGGAGTGAAGTGGTGATTAGAGGGCAATTTGAAGTTTCTTCGGTGCATTTATTCCTGATTTTGAATCCTGGTTCTACTACTTACTATCTAACTATTGACTTGGTGAAATAAGTTAAAACCTTGGTCTACATCAGTTTCCTTATCTGTCAAGTGGGAACAATAATTGTACCTACCCCATTAGGTTCCTGGAAGGATGCCAGCACACAAGATCTACACCACACTTATCTTCTCCAGTTATATTCTGTATACTAGGGATGACAGTCAAAGGGAACATAGTCATATTACATATTTTACAGAGAGCATTTTTATATTAGTTTTATAATTTATCAAATTTAATCAAAATCAAGCAAAAGACAGACTCTGAGTTAATTCAATGTGTATTTGGTTTGATTATAAGAAAAAAAGCATAAATAATTCTTTTGGTAGCGAACAACTTGAGCTTAGGAAAAGCACAACTGTTCTTTTTACTAGGGAAGAAAGCATATTTGTATATTGTTTTCTCATTTATTTTGATACGGGGGATTGTCCCCAGGGGTAATTTACACTGAGCTATATCCCCAATCCTTTTAATTTTTTATTTTGAGGCAGAGCCCTGCTAAGTTGTTGAGGGACTCAATAATTTGCTGAGGCTGGCTCTGAACTTGCTATCCTCCTGCCTCAGGCACCTCAGTACTGAGGATTAGAGGCTTGCATCACTGTGCCAAGTTATATTAAAGTATATATTAAAAGTTAAGCAGTTCAGGCCAAGACACTTGGGCAGAAAATTAAATCTAAAAGATTTCTGACAACAAAGTCTTTTGTTTTCCCTCTGTAATATATTGATAGACTGAATATACAAGTGGACAATGAAGAAATCATATGTGATCTTAGAACTCTGATCCCAAACCCCACAACCATTGTGATTTTGTGTGTCACAATGATCTAAAATAGTCAGAACCAGGCCAGTAGGCCAGTGACTACTGGACTCCTAATTTTTTTTTTCTTTTAATGGTCACTGCTTTCAACTCAGGGCCAGACAGAAAAGCAAAGATGTTCCTCTAATCAATTATGTAAGACATCAAGCCTCTAACTGCAGCCTAATTCTCTCTCACTTCCTTCTTCTTCATGCCAACCTTTGGAGCATACCCTGGCTTTTCAGCCATTCTCACATTCAAGAGATGTGGCTGAGGCTATTGTGAATGGGGTAGTTTTCCTAATTTCTCTTTCAGTAGATTCATCACTGATATATAGGAACACATTTGATTTATGGGTGCTTGTTTTATATTCTGCTACTTTGCTGGATTCATTTGTGAGTTCTAGAAGTTTTCTGGTGGAATTTTTTTGATCTTCTAAATATAGAATTCCACATCAGCAAATAGTGATAATTTGAGTTCTTCTTTTCCTATTCTTATCCCTTTAATTTCTTTCTTCTAATTGCTCTGGCTACAGCTTCAAGGACTATTGGATAGAAGTGGTGAAAGAGGGTGTCCTTGTCTTATTCCAATTTTTAGAGGGAATGCTTTCAATTTTTCTCCATTTAGAATTATGTTGGCCTTGGATTTAGCATATATACCTTTTCAATGTTGAGGTATGTTCCTCCCATTGCTAGTTTTTCTATTGTTTTGAACATGAAGTGGTGCTATATTTTGTCAAATGCTTTTTTTAGAGATATTGAGGTGATTATATGATTTTTGTCTTTAATTCTATTGATGTGATGGATGACATTTATTGATTTCTGTACATTGAATCAACCTTGCATCCCTGGGATGAAGTGGTGAACTATCTTTTTAATATGATTTTGTATATGACTTGCCAGAATTGAATTGAGAAACTTTGTGTCTAATTTCATGAGGGATATTGGTCTGAAGTTTTCTTTTTTTGATGTGTCTTCACCTGATTTTGATATCAGGGTGGTACTAGCTTCAAAGAATGAAAAGGAGAGTTGCTTCCTTTTCTATTTCATGCAATATTTTGAGGAGTATTGATATTAATTCTTTTTAAAATACTTGGGGATCAATCTAACAAAAGAGGTGAAAGACTTCTCCAATGAAGACTACAGAACACTAAATAAATAAATTGAAGAAGATCTTAGAAGATGGAAAGATCTCCCATGTTCCTGAACAGGCCAAATTAATATTGACAAATGGCCATACTACCAAAACTGTTACAGATTTAATATGATTCCACTTAACACATTCTTTGGAATTCTAATGTGATTCCAAATTCTTCATAGAACTAGAAAAAGCAATTATGAAATATATTTGGAAAAATAAGAGACCTAGACTAGCCAAAGTGATCCTTAGCAAGAAGAGTGAAGCAGGAGGCATCACAATACCAGAACTTAAACTATACTACAGAGCAATAGTAACAAAAATGGTATGTTATTGGCACCAAAACAGACATGTAGACCAATAGTACAGAATAGAGACACAGAGACAAACCCACATAAATACAGTTATCTCATACTAGGCAAAGAAGCCAAAAAGATTCACTTGATAAAAGAGCTTATTCAGCAAATGGTTCTGGAAATTCATATGTAACAAAATTAAATTAAATTTCTATTACTCACCCCGTAAAAAACAACTCTAAGTGGATCAAAGATTTAGGCACTAGAACAGAGACCCTGGGCCTAATAGAAGAAAATGTAAGCCCAAATTTCCACCATGTCTGCCTAGGATCTGAATTCCTTTACAAGATTCCTAAAGCACAAGAAGTAAAATCAAGAATAAATAAATGGGATCAACTAAAACTAAAAAGCTTCTTCTCAGTGAAGGAAACAATCAGTAATATGAAGAGAGAGACTACAGAATGGGAGAAAATGTTTACCACAAACACCTCAGATAGAGCATTAAGCTCCAGCATGTATAAAGAACTCAAAATGCTTAACACCAATAATAATAATAATGATGATGATAATAATAATAATAATAATAACATCAACAACACCATCAATAAATGAGCTAAGAAATTGTAAGGACACTTCACAGAAGAAGAAATACAATTGATCAACAAGTATATGAAAAACATGTTCAACATTTCAAGCACTTAGAGAAATGCAAATCAAATCTACACTAAGATTTCATCTCATCCTAGTCATATGGCAATTACAAGAATACAAGCAACAATAAATGTTGGCAAGGATGTGGGGATAAAGGTACACTCATACATTGCTGGTGGGACTGCAAATTGGTGCAACCATTATGGAAAACAGTATGGAAATTTTTCAGAAAACTAGGAGTGAAACCACCTTTTGACACTGCTATTCCATACCTTGGTTTATCCCCAAAGGACTTAAAATCAGCACACTACAGTGACGCAGCCACATCAATGTTTATTAGCAGCTCAATTCACAATAGCTAAACTGTGGAACCAACCTAGACAGCCTTCAATAGATGAATGGATAAAGAAAATGTGGCACATATATATAATGGTACATATACAACCTTAAAGAAGAATGAAATTATGACATTTTCAGATAAATGGATGGAGCTGGAGATTATCATTCTAAGCAAAATGAGTCAATCCCGAAAAATCAGAGGCCAAAAGTTCTCTCTGATATGTAGATGCTAATTCACAATAAGGGGGGGTGCGCTAGGGAAGAGTAGAGTTACTTTAGCCTAGGTAGAAGAGAGTGAAGGGAGGGGAGGGGAAATGGGGGTAGGAATGATAGTAGACTGAATCAGACATTATTACCCTATGTACATATACCACCAGTACAATTCCACTCAATCAGAAGAGTGAGAAATTATACTCCAACTATATATGATGTATCAAAGTGGGTTCTACTGTAATGTGTAACTAATAAGAACAAATAAGCAAAAGAAAAAAAGAGATATAGCTGGATCCCTTCCTATTGCAATCTCTGAATAAATAGCATCCTCTTGTTCTCATTTGATTGGTCATTGTTTCTTTCTACGAAATTAACCACTGTTAACAAAGATAATAAAACAAACACCTCCTTAATATGGAGGCATTCAATTCTGGGAGAATATTGTTAACGACTATTCCTTTGTTTCCTACTAAAACTTTCTTCTACTCTTGCTGAGGAAATCTTGGTTCTCTGTTGTAGTTTTTGGTGCTGATGACTTTGGTGCTATGCTCTTCACATTTCATAGACAGCATTTAAACTTATGGAAGATGACTCTATCCAAAAGAGCTGAGGTGAGGGTTTTGTTTTGTGATATTTGTCTAGCTAATGTCTAAGAATTACATGTAAGAAATGAGAAGGACATTTATTCTACGTTAGGCCTCCACCGCATGCTGTGAATCTATGTGAGAAGCATTTTCAGGTAATGAGAGTCCATAAGCCCATTTAAAAAAGAACAGGAATCTGCTATTCTGAGCAGCACCTGGAACAATGTGAGTGATGCTCTATAATTTTGAAGCAAACACACACCTTTGTTCTCCTAATTTCCTCTTTGTTCATTGCTTCTGTCTCTTCCACATTCTTTAAACATATTTTATAATTTTTTGTTTCCCTTTCTTCTATGTGCTGCATGAAGGGGCTAATATTAATTCCTTTTGTTGCCATTCTGTGTCAGACTACTAAAAATTACTATTTACCAAACTAAAGTTCAGTTAGATCTATCCTCTCTGCTTCAGATTTCAGAAAATGATTACCTGCTGTAGTCAGCAGTGGAATTCAGCCTTCTGATATATAGTTACCATGTATTAGCCCCTAAATTGCTTGGCTCCCAAAATAGGGTCTCAGAATATTAAGATTTTGTTTCCCGTGTTTCAAGGACCCTGTGTACTTAAATTGTTGAATTGTACCTGGTCCCTGTGCTGCCAGGAAACAAAAAAGCTAAGAAATCTCCTCTTTATGTGTGGGTGTATTCAAGCAATGGCCCCAGATAACCCGAGAAAACCCTATTCTCCAGCCTTGGTCAGGACTGCCATTTGGATGGTACCTTTGTCTATCTGCTTCTGTAGAACCCAGGCCCCTTCCTTTTTGAGATGTTTGTTAGTAAATATAAAATGCAGTCGTCTTCATTGTCCTCTCCTTAATAGTTCAGCGTGTTTTGTTACTCAAAACTGTCAGCTCTGTTTTAATATAGTCTTGGGTATACTCTTAAATTGACAGAAAAAATCCCATTTGATCATTTGTCACTTTGCTAGCTAATTTGTAATGTAATCACATTCAACTATCTAATAGTTGCTGCCAACTGACTGAATTACTGAAAGTGTGGTGAATTCTAGAGCTTAAACATTCTCTTGCATACGAAAACCAGACACATTTGTACTCACATGTAAAGGCTGAAAAGTGTGATCTTTTCCTTCATCCTTCAAAAGGGTCACAGCTGACACTCCAGACAGATTGACAAGAGGAAACCATGGAAGTTTATTTATCAAACTTTTACAATGACACAGACAACTTTAGAAATAAAGATCCAAAGACCCAGGGAAAAATATCTATTTTTATCTTATTGTTTATTTTTATGGATAGCCCTGTGGAAATGTGAATAGGCAAAAGGGTGTGATCTAATGTTCCAGACTGAGGGAACACCTGGAAAGATTCCTCTTTCCTCTTGGCCTTTCTAGGTAGCATCTCCTTCACCCCAACCCTATTTAGAAGCCTTGCAGAATGAGAGAGCCCCCAAAGAAGGGAACAGATCTTCCAGGGTTTTTTGGCCTGTTTAGGGGAAAGCATTTGTACATCTATGATTCAGTCTCCATGACTGACTCAGAGGTGGGAAAAAAGAAGAGTGGAGAGGCCTTTCTCTGAGGCCTTCAGGTGTCCTCCAGTTCACAATCCTCTGCATACCACAATGCCATACTGTGCGACATCATATCCTGAGTCCCCACATCTATGCTGTATGACCATGACTTTACTATTCCATGCTTCACCATTATGACTTTTACTATTTCAGGAAGTACTCCCCTGGGAGGATTAATATTGCAACTGATATTAATACTCATTTTAGGAAATTCTAATAGGATCCACCCAGTCTTTGTGCTGGGTCCATCAATCCCAAAACTGTTATACTGAAGCCCTGCTGTTATAGTCAGTTGATCATGGTTGTGACCAAAATATCTGACTAGAACAACTTAGAGGGGGGAAAGTTTATTGGGGTTCACAGTTTTAGAGATCTTGGTCCATGGATGATCAAGTCCATTCCTCTGGGCTCAAGGAGAGACAGTGTATCATTAGAGATAAGTCCAGAAGAGAAAGTTGCTCAGCTCATGAAGGCCAGAAAGCAGACAGAGGGAGTCATAGGAAGATGCATGCTTCCAGGGCATGCCCCCAGTGACTCGCATCCTCCAGCCTCACCCCACTTGCCGATAGTCCATTCAAACCAGAATGGACTAATTTGATCATAGCTCTCAGAATCCAATCATCTCACCTCTGAATATTCCTTCTTTAACAGGAGTTTTGGGAGGACACCTCATAATCAAAACATAATGCTTGCCTTAAACCACACTATGAAATTCTAACAAATACCCCAATTCTGGTAGCTTCCCTTTTTGAGGTGACACAAAGACTGTACCCCCCAGTAGTGTCTTTCTACTGGTTCCTTTGGAGATATTTTGGAAAGCAAGCATTTTAAAAACATTAACTAAGAAAATCTCTATTTTTTTCTTTCAAATAATTTTGGTTTTGTTTTACATATTTTGATACTCTTAAGTTCTCTATTTCTTTGCTTTTTTAAACCAAAATAGTGGCATAAAATTTGTCTATAATTTAGAAATATGAGTCCATTTTCATATTAAACTACTGAATAAAAAAGGGAAATACACCTCAATTAAAAATATGCATGTTTCCCTGAACAGAATAGTCACCTAGCCCCCTTAGTATCGATTTAAGGATGATTTCTCAATAACTGTTCACTTAAGCTAAAAAGTTTCTTTCCTCTTCCTTAATTTTTCTCTATTTTCTAAGTTAATGGCCTATTCACCTCCCACCTAGGCGGCCAATTGATTCTAATGGTCTCATTACTGACTTTCAGGTTATTGTTGTTTCATAGTTAACTGCCTTTATAAAAGGACCCATTCTCTCCCTTGAGAGTGTCCTCTTTTTTCTCTTTCTATCCTTTCAAGCACACTCATGCTTATTAATTTGAATAACATACCTGAAATCTATCTGGCATGATTGCAAGAATCAGGGTTGGTTTCCGTACTACCTCAGCTTTGTGTAACGGCAGGACACTACAAATTTGTAGCCAATATATCTGTCTATATTCACCCAACAAATCTCAGCAAAATATCACCAATTCTGTTCTTATTTATTATTTGAGAAGATTGCTTTCATTACAAAATGTTAATCTTACTATGGTTTTCACCATTGACTATCCATCCAGTCTAGCAGATTAAACTCTACTAAGTAATTCAATTGCTGTGACTGTAAACAAAATATGGAATTAATGCATAAATGGAAATTTGTGTATTCTTGTAGGCTTTTTACATTAATTGGAAGATTTTTCCCCATTTAAATTCATTTTTTAAAATTTTCTTTTCTCTAAAAGTAATGGAAAAATGTTTTCAAATATTAGTTTTGTCTACATAAATATGCGGTAAGTTTCTCTGGGCTAGAATTTATTCTTACTATTTACTTCTCATACAAGTATTTAAATTAATACTGGCCATATCACAGAAGCTAAAAAAATATTTGCTAAGGCAAAAAAAAAGAAAGAAAAAGAATGAGACTCTAAATATAAGATATAAGTAACTATAATAGCTTAACTATAAAAAGTGAAATTTCCTCTGGGGTGGCCAAGAGAGGTCAATTCTTAGTTGCAGGTGCATCGTGGAAACATGACCACAATGTACTGTAAAGAGCAATGTGTTCTGAGGACTGAAAGGAAAGTGAACCACAGGTGAGCGACTCAGAAACCGGGCAGTGAGATTCATGCTCAGAAAGTTTTATTTGCCAGTTAGAGTCTGACAAAGACCATTGCTCAGAAGTGAGAGAAGGCAAAACACTTTAAGCTTGGCATGTTTTATAGGGTTGTTGCCTGGAATTGCTCCATGTAAAGCTTGGTAGTTAGCTGTCTCACCTACACAATGCATGGGTGAAGTTTGCGGTAGGCCCCTAGGGGAAAAAAGGGAGGTTTTAGCTAAGTTGGTTAATAGGTGATGAGATGTTATCTGTTAACAATCTGTCTTTTGTAAAAGCCTCTAGGACAGGGAAAGAGGTGTCTCTAGGGTGCGGTGAGCAAACTTGGGTGGAGGAAGCATATGTCTCTAGAGCAAGACAGCAAGTTTGGGTGGAGAATTTTCTATTGACCTTTCTGTCTCTATGGTGGGAAAATGAAAGATATTCTATAAAATGGCAATGATGACTTAAAGTGTTTGTACAAGTGTTGCCCAGATGTTAGGCTGTGGACCGTATGAAGACTCTTTAAATCCACTTACAACTTTATGCCTAGGTTTAGATCAGTGAATAGCTCCTCATTTCTTTAAAGTATAAAAAGTAAAGAAGATTGAAAAGTAGCATTAACTATAATCAAAATTGGGTTTAGAAAGAAGAGTAGGAAAAGAAAAAATTGATATTGAAATTTTAATTTTTGTACATTAGTATGAGGCAGTATATTGTATGATTTAAAGAAGGGCAGTTCCTGTGTTTAAATCCAGACCAGAGCACTGTGTACTGGAAAAATGAAAAAAAAATTAACAAACTGGTGTTAAGAAAATTAATAAAGTGTTAAAGTCACAATATCTTCTACCTATAAATACCAGTGTATCTTCTGTTAACTGATCCCCGTACTATTGTGCACAAAGTACAAAAATGAACACTCTTACTTCTATCAATGAAGAATGGTGAAAAAATAATGTCAGTATTTAGGATGAAAAGACATTAATTGTAAGACATTTAACATCTTTGGTACATAATCTATCCCACCCATCCTAAATGACCATCTTCAAGTCAAACATAATATTGTATGACAAAGAATAATAAAAAAAGTGAAACTGGATTTTACAGACATAATCTTCTCTAAGAAGTTGCTCTGAGGAAAGCACAATTTTTCCACAATGTTTCTCTATGTCTTCATCTCCTAAAAGCAAGACAATATCAGCCATCCTAGATATAACTCATGAGATAAAAACAATTAATTGAAGACTGAGAATATTATTTCTGAAATGCGATGGATGGGGAATGAGTATAATAAGTCCTCCAATCAGTGAATGTCTACAACACAGGACAACCCTGCATTTTTTAAGGGAAGAATTGCAGACAAAGGAAATCATTAGAAGAAGAGACAAAGCTAATACATCTAAGCAGTGCTGGGAATTGGATATCAACAGAATCACACCTCAACTTGTTCCCAACATGTAGAAAGGAAATAACAATCTTGTTTACAGACAGAGCAGCACAGAGGGGTGATCTACTGACTCACTATGGAGTAGACACGAGGAAGAAAGGACCAAGAAGAAAAAGGAAGAACTTAAGAGAAAAAAAAATGGTTATCATAAAAAGGCACAGAAATAACAGTCATCAGAGCAAGATTTAAGATGATTTGCATGAGTTATGAAAGGACTGCAAGAAAGTTAAGTACAGAGTGGCAAATTAAAATCCACTTTGGAGACTTCCTGTCTAGACAAGATAGCCCAGACATGGCTCTGTTTATGAAATGAATGTAGAAAGCTGGAAATATCACTGGATGAAACAAACCGGAACAAAACTCATCCAAAGTGAAGGAAGATGGACTCCTGTAGGAGCCCAAAATTGGTACAGAAAGGAAAGAGACCTATTCTGTCTCTTACTCAATAAAAGATGACTTTGACCAAGAATTCCTGACACCAACCTGAAAACAGCAGGTGCCTATGTGGGCTCTTCCTTCTGATGGAATGGGAACTTCTCTGTCAACACCAAGAGAGCCAAGAGCATCCACCAGGAGTCCTTTGAACAGTAAATGTCTGGATGAAAGGATCCTTTCCACACTAGTCTGAGATTTCTCAACCAGGAGATACTGGGAGAACATCTTGCCTCCGCATAGAGGAACACCACCACAACCTGGCCTGGTGAGCATATCCAGACTTTTATGGGCAGGAGAACCACAAAAAATTACCTGTGAAGGGAAGTCTGTTTGCTGCTGCCAGCTGAGATTCCTGTTCCTCACTGGAAGACATTTTACAACTTCCCTGGGAAACCTCTTCTGCCTTGCAGACCATAATGATGTGGGCCAGTGAAACACCATGCAAGACCAGATAAACCAAGCAGACTGGAAAGTTTTTGAATGTTAAACTAAGACTAGAAAATAAAGTTGTCTTTGGAAATTCAGCCCACAAAAGAAGGACTAGACCTACACCTGAACTTAAATATGGTGAGTGCTTGCTAAAAATGAAAGATTCAAGTAGGACTCAGAGTCATTAAATATCTTAAAAAGTCATTAGAGAAGTAAAAAAATCACCCATCATATAGGTATCGAGAGGATCACAGCTTAAATTTAAGAAGACTCTCAAATGACACCACTGGAGAAATGAAGTCATTGTTGAAATTATTTGAGAAGAGCAGCTTTCATAGACGTGCTTTAGCAATTAATGACAAGTCCTTTAAAAAAATTAAAGATTAAAAATTGAGGCAAGGAGATAAAAGTAATTTAAAAAGAGAGCCAGATGGACATTTTAGAATTGAAAAATAAGTTAATAGAAACAAATGGAAGCAATACTTATTTAAAGAGGACAAAAGGTAGAATCAGTGTATTTGAAGCAATAGCATTAACCCAATCTGAATAATAAAGAGTAAATACTGAAAAATAAAATGTACTCAGCATCAGGAACTTGGGAAACTACAATAAATATTTCATCTTTCATATCATTGGAAAGCTATGAGGGAGAGAAGAGCATGGGACTGAAGGTGTGTTCAAAGAACACTGAAAACTTCTCAAGTTAGGTGAGAGGTACAGACTTTCAGATCCAAGAAGCTCCATGACCCTCAAATAGGATATTCCCAAAGAAATACATGTAAAAATACAACATATTCACCTTCTGAAAAATGCCAAAGAAAAAAATCCCTGAAAACAGGGAAACAAAGGGCCCATCATTTCCCTGAACACCAATTTGAATGAAAGTAGATGTTCACCTGAAACCATAGTGACCAAAAAGACATGGGACACTAGATTTAAAACACCAAAGATAAGAATGGTTGGCTATGTGTTCTATCTCTGGTAAAATTACGTTTTGGGAACGAAAGTGAAGAAAAGAAGGAACAAGAAAGGAATTTGTTGCTAACAGTCTTATTGTTAAAGATTGGCTAAAGCCAGAAATTCAAACGTTAAGTAAATGATAAAAGAAAACTTCTGTATCCTTAGGAGGAGCAGAGGACAGAGCAGGCATATGGGAACATATTACTGTGTTGCTCTCCTTTTCCTCTTGATACCTACAAATCATCTTTGCTAACTGAAACAGAAGTTATAACAACATCATCTCGTCCCCAATGACTGACAGAGAACAATAACAGAAAGTATTTGATAATTATTTGGGGCAACAATTGTGTTTTCGGCTTTACCTGCCTATTCACAGATAATGCGTATAGTAAGATGAATTATGTCAAAACATCTTTCTTCAATTAAAAATTTGACTGAGTCATGGCAATTTTATGTGGTTCAATTATTTTGGTTCATACATGTTTGGGATTGCTTTGTGGTCCCCTCATCATTCTACATTACAGACCACAAGAAGAGCCTTTCTAAGCAAATCAAATCCTGATTTTTTTTTCAAAGAAGGCCTTTCAAAACAAATCAAATCCTGATTTTTTTTTCAATCAGGATTTCCAAATGCGATGCCTTTCTTTTGAATTCACTGATGCTTGGAACAATATTATTGGCAGTGGTAAAAATAGCTGGCCTATATCAACATCATGATTTCACCCACTACTTTTTTACCACTGAAACCTCACACAAAGCACAGGCACAGTGGCTGAAACTCAGTCAAAATGTTTACCATTGAATAACACATCACACACTTTCCATCTGGGCTTTCTGAGTGCTCTTTGCTTGTAGCTCTGCTTCCGTCTTAACCTTAAATTCTGTCCTTTGCAGCACTCTGTTCTGAGGCATGATCTCTTTTATTAGTCAGAACAACCACTTCTACTCTGTTCACTTCATGGCCAAGATTATTTACTCAGCATCATTTCGTTCCTCACAGAAACATCAGGATGACCGAAGAAACATGCTGAAGACGAAGGTTTCAGGAATGGTGCTCAGTATTCTGCCGTGGAACTTGATTGATTTAAACATGTGCATTATCATGTACCTAACAGAGAAAGCCAGTGATGTGTCATAACCATTGTTCTTGTGGCTTCCAGCAGCAGCAGCAGGGTTACTTTCACATCAGAAACCCAAGTTTGCAAGCACACATGTATCTCCACCCCAGCTGTCAAGGAAAGCTGAAAGGTTTGCTGACACCATGGTTGGAAAGAAATCTAAACAACTCTACAGGTTGCCTCCGTTTCTCACATCTCACCTGAGCACATTGATTGGTTGACTCTAAATGACATGTTTATAAACAAATACAAAGGAGACTATTAAATTGAGAAAATTTATGCTGTGAGGCAAACACATTGAGGGAATTTCCCCAAATTTAGAATTTCTGTTCAAAAGTTCAATCTAACCACATGCTCTTGTCTTCTTTTTCTTTTATTTTTATTTTTTTTAATTTTTACAGACTGCATTTTGATTCATTGTACACAAATGGGTACATCTTTTCGTTTCTATGGTTGTGCACAATGTAGATTCATACCATTCATGTAATCATACTTGTACATAGGGTAATGATGTCTGTCTCATTCCACCATTTTTATATTCCCACTCCCTCTCATTTCCCTCTACGTAATCTAAAGTTCCTCCATTCTTCTCTCATCCCCCATCCCTCCACCCCCATTATATATCATCATCCACTTATTAAGGAAAACCTTCAACCTTTGGTTTTTTGGGCTTATTTCACTTAGCATGATAGTCTCCAATTCCATCCAATTATCTGCAAATGCAAAGAATAATATTATTCTTGTTTTTGTTATTTTTTGGTGCTGGGGATTGAACCCAGGGCCTTGTGCTTGCAAGGCAAGCACTCTACCAACTAAGCTACATCCCCAGCCCCAAGAATAATATTATTCTTTATGGCTGAATAATATTCCATTATGCATACATACCACAGTTTCTTTATCCATTCATCAATTTGAAGGGCATCTAGGTTGGTTCCACAATCTAGTTATTGTGAATTCAGCTGCTTATAAACATCGATGTGGCCGTGATACTGTAGTATGATAATTTTAAGTCCTTTGGGTATATATCAAGGAGTACAAAAGAAGATATAAATAATAAATACATGAAAAGGTGTTCAATATCTCTAGTAATTAGAGAAATGCAAATTAAAACAACTTACTTTGATTAGAGTGGCTATTATCAAGAACACAAACAATAATAAATGTTGGCATGGATGTGGGGAAAAAGGCACACTCATGCATTGCTGGTGGAGTTGCAAATTGGTGCAGCCACTCTAGAAAGCAGTGTGGAAATTCCTCAGAAAACTTGGAAACCTTTGACCCAGTTATCTCACTCTTGTTTTTCTTCTTAGGTAAAAATATGTACTTCCTTACTTTTAGTCACTCTGTATTTTTAGTCTCAGTTGCTCTCTATATTTTGGCAACCACAAAGTGGATATTAACACCTTCCCTGTTATATTCTTGTAAATGTAAAGCCCATGTACTAAAATATGTTAACTATATACTTATATATCTACAAGGTTTTAGGGGCTCAAATTAATATGTTCAAAAATAATTTATACTCTTCATTTCCAAACTCAATTTTCTTCCATTGTTCTTAGTAATATATATATATATGTATATATATACACATATATATACATATATATATATAAAATTGTGTATATATACATATATACACTTACATATATGTAAAACCAGTGGTCACTTTCATGTTTTCTCTCACATTAAAATCTGTGGATTGTTTAATAGACTTCAGTTTCTGTAACCAGATGTCCAATTACCAAGCTCTGCCAATTTAAAAATTTTCAAATGTGAACACTTTTTACCATATCTAAACTCCAAACCTCATCCAATAGTCTCCTATTTTCCCAACACTCAGTGCTTCCTTCTTCAAGGGACGGGCAGGGCACTCAGCAGGATCAATATAAATGAGTCCTGACATTCTTCTACTCACTGGCCATCCAATGGCTTCTCACAACTCACTTTGTATTCACCCATATTTTTCAATGCCATCAAAAATGTCTTTTTTTATGGGACTTAGTTTCATTTAAACAAATCCCTCCTCCCACCACTCACACACAATTTTTCTTAAAATAGTTTACCCACAAATATTTCTTTCAGTATCTTAATTTTGAAATGCTTCCTTCAGTAAAACCCTATTCCATGATATTTTCCTCCTCTACCTCCTTCCTTCTATTAAATTCATTTTTTCTTCTGGTTCTATAACAAATTTGTTTCCCCAGGCTTTCTCTATTACAAAACCAGTTAAGATTACTCTATTTTGTATCTATTAGTGCCTGGTGATCAGTACAAAGTGTCTATATGTGTAAATGCACATTTTTTTTTTGTATTTTTGTCTCTTTCACTAAATATAAATCCCCCAAAGATAGATAGGTCTGTCTACCTTGAAGCTCTGTGGTACTCAAAAAATATGTGTGAAAGGAGTAACCAATCCATGCACATTATTGCAACAACAGCAACAACAGCAACGACAACAAGAAGCCCTGACATAACCAACTTATAAAGAGCAAATGATCATTTTGGTTCAGAGTTTGGAGTTTCCAGGTCAAGTTTCTTTGGACCTGTGGAAAGGAGAACATGATGAAGCAGACTGTCCACCTTGTTGGGGAAGTCTAAGGAGAAGAAGAGGAGGTGCTGGGTTCAATTTCAATGGCACAATCTCCACAGGATCTGTCCATAAGCCACAGCTCTTAAAGTTTACACCACATTTCAGTGCCAGCCGGAGACGAAGACACATGGGCTTTGAGGGACATTCCAGATTCATACTGTAGCAGAATGATTATTTAGAAAGCATGAAGCAACAACAGGTGTTGGCGAGGATGTGGGGAAAAGGGTACACTCATACATTGCTGGTGGGAGTGCAAGTTGGTGCAGCCACTCTGGAAAGAGTGTGGAGATTCCTTCAAAAACTCGGAATGGAACCACCATTTGATCCAGCTATCCCACTCCTTGGCCTATACCCAAAGGACTTAAAATCAGCACACTACAGTGATGCAGCCACATCAATGTTTATAGCAGCCCAATTCACAATAGCTAGATTGTGGAACCAACCTAGATGTCCTTCAATAGATGAATGGATAAAGAAACTGTGGTATATATACACAATGGAATACTACTCAGCCATAAAGAAGAATAAAATTATGGCATTTGCTGGTAAATGGATGGAATTGGAGAAGATCATGTTAAGTGAAATAAGCCAATCCCAAAAAACCAAAGGCTGAATGATCTCTCTTATAAGTGGTTGATGAGACATAGCGGGGGTGGGGGAAGGCATGGGAAGAATGGAGAAGGGATGGATTGTATAGAGGAAAATGAGGGGCGGGGAAGGGGCGGAGAAGGAAAGAGAATGAGACAAACATCTATACCCTATGTATATGTATAAATATGCAAATTGTATGTTTCTACTTTGTGTACAACCAGAAAAATGATAGTTGTACTCCATTTGTGTACAATGAACTAACAAAAAAAAGAAAGCCTGGAAAATTATTTTATTCCAATTCTGAAATTATGTATGTGTATATATGTGTGCATATATATATATATATATATCCATATATACAATGTGTGTATATATGTGTATATGAAGGGGTTAATGTAGAACTCAGACCATATTAATCATCCAACCAGAAAATGCTATTATTAATAGTATAAATTGCAATGTTGGTAGAGTTCCTCTCTTGAATTAATTAAATAAGAAAAAAATGACTAAAGATTGATGGTTTTAACTTAGAAGAATTTATACATTTTGAAAAATAAGTCTTTCTGAATTATCTTTGACTTTATATTATTCTAAGAACTTTGAGTTCCAATATACACTAAGAGACAAAACACTGGTGATTTTGGTCAAGTTAGTGATGTTATGAAAGTATTAATATTCCTATGTACCTATTGTGATATCTTCATGTTGTAAGAGACCAACTTTCTACAAACTATTTAGAGGAAATAATTATGCTACAGGATTTAAAAAATAACACTAATGATGTCTTAAGAAATGCGTTAATTTTGTAAGACAGCTACACTCATTTAACTTGAATTAATCAGTTTGGGGCTTTTTTCCTGGTTATTTCCATTAGTACATTTAAATGTACAACAAGTTTAAAATTATAGTTAATACCTCCACCAATTAAAAACAAGAGATAACCATATTCAATCAAATTAACATTATGCATGGGATTAGAAAGAAAATTGTAACTCCTTGACATGAAGAATTTCAAACTACCCTAGAAGGATATCTATTAGAAATGGATCATACCTCTGACCATGGAGATAGAAACAAATGGCCCAAACTATTTTCCTTATTGCTGAATTTAGGTGTGTGAAGGACAAAAGAGAAAAGGAGTAAAATAAATAGGGAGTGTTAGTGCTAACTGATAAATGACTGACAATAAATAAAACAAATGAGCTTTGTATCTAAGTGTGATAGTCACTCTGTATATTAGAGTCATATTCCTGGATGAATATTTGGTCAATGCATAGGTACCACTTTTCATCACCTCAAGCACCATATGTGTACAGTGGCTCTCAACTGTAGGATGTCTCAGGATTACTGAGGACCTTGAAAAGTACAAACTCTCAGACCCCACTCTCCTGCACAGCTGGATCTTTGTGTTCCTAACTCTCCATAAGACTCAAATACGTATGAACACTTGAGAACCCATGTATTCCAAGAATCCCAGAAAACAAAATGACAAACAGCAAAATAGTGAACTCTACATAATTTTCCAAAGCAGTCTTTCTTATTTTTTGTGGAAATTTTGTGCCATCCTTGAATACTATTTCATACCTCTTTTTTTTTTTTTTCATCTATTGTTACATTAGCAAATTTCTCCTTGCTGGAATTTTCAAACGTCCAGGTGTTTGGCACTATATTCTAATGCACAGATTATTGACAGAAACACAACATTGCATAGTAAGGAGTGGATACAAGATTATTCTGCTGGAGAAATATTTTGAATTAAAGATTCAATTAGATTAACAATTGTGACCAAATGATAAGAATTAATTTAAGAGCTAATATGTATGTTATTTTAAACAAGTACTTTATCATAGATTGAATGCATCGTATCATTGTGGTAATACACTTTCCTGAGGTATTTAAATGTAAAATGACAAATCGCAACTATTTTTTGAAAATATATAAGGACTATGGTAAATTATGAATGCAATATTAAAACTAAGAATAAAATAAAAATGAAAAGAAATAAACTCCCAAATCTTGCCGTTACTCATATTCTTTCTGCTTAATTCTACACATTAGTTCATGGTAGACCTGCGAATTTAAAATTGGGATTTTGTGTTTTTAAAACCTTTATATTGCCTGTCGAGCTGGCTCGCGGGCCCGCCTGGCTCCCCTCCCCAGCCCCGCCGGGCGGGCTCCTGCGCTGAGCAGGCACGGAAGAGAGGGCTGGGCCAGCCGGAAAGCAGGTCAAGATAAATATCTAGATGCCCTTCAGTAGATGAATGGATAAAGAAACTGTGGTATATATACACAATGGAATATTACTCAGCTATAAGGAAGAATAAAATTATGACATTTGTAGGTAAATGGATGATGTTGGA
>JAJEJO010004050.1:63218-73956 GCA_020662805.1 Glaucomys volans | reverse complement strand
CCTTCTTCAGGTTCCCGCAGGATCAGGCCAGATGCCAGAAGTGGGTCCAGAATTTAGGAGAAATGACTTGGAAGATAAAACATCTGATCAACTCAATAAGCATTATTGATTATGTGCCAAACACTTCAAGACCTCTATGATTTGTAGAGCTAGTCCTTATAGCACAGTTATCCGAGATAATGCAATACCAGCAGTATTTGATCTTACCAGTCATTTGAAAATCCGCATAGTAGACACAGAAAACGAATAAAAAGTTGAGTGAAGATGAAATCATAACACTGAAACAGAAAAAAAATTGATGAACCGTCTGAACAGGAACAAAAACATAAAGAAGCAAACAACAGCAATGCTCAGAACCCCAGTGCAGAAGAGGGGGGTGATGAGCAGGATGAAGATATTTTACCTTTAACCCTTGACGAGATGGAAAACAAAGAATACTTAAAGTCTTTATTTGCAATTTTGATTCTTATGGGAAAACAAAACATACCTCTGGATGGGCATGAGTCTATAGTACCAGTAAAGTGTTCAATATACTGAGAACATTTATTTACTAATTTATTTTATTTACTAATTTGTACGTTTTAATTAAAATTATAAAGAAATATGCATATATGTATATATACATGGAAATACTGAAATTCAGTGAGAATGAAAACATTCATTTGGTTCTTCCACGGGCTAATTTTCTCCCCCTGTGAACACCAGTGCAAAGAGGGAACCGGCTGCATTTCTGGAAAGTCCACAACTTATTTAAATGTTCTGTTTGTTCAAATAATTATGAAATAGCAAGAGTCCACATGCAATATCAAACTGATATTGAATATTTCTTTTCATATGTTAACATGAACTCTGTCTTCTATTAAAACATAAAACAATTCTGTATTTCCAGCAGAGCAAACATGGCCTATTTATCTACTTGCTTTTGTCTCTACCCACTAGGATTCCTTCCCCCTGAACCTCTGTAAACAGTTTACCATACCAAGTGAGACTGCCGAGACCTTAAATTTGTAAAAAGCATTGGAGTAGACTGTGTATTCGCCAGCAGTATTTGCCTATACAATGTTGTGTTTCTGTCAATAATCTGTATTTGAAAACTTGTCTGTTCTTCCTGAAGACAGCATTGGAAGTACCACATTTCACCTCTGCGTGACCTCTGCTGGTAGCACTCTGGAATTGTTTTAGTTAAGTTTTTTAGATGTGAAATGTATTATTACCATGGATCCAGTTGTCAGGTATTATTATCAATTTTGAAGAAATAAATTTTGAGGAGATATAAGAAAAGAATGCATCTTATGAAATGTTACAATGAAGCCTACTGTTGACCTTTAACTATTAGGAGTTTTAAGTGTGTTAAAATCTGTAATGGACAGTTAAGGGAATTAGCCAGAGAGTTGTGAGCTCACCAAACAGATTTCAGTATAAATTTTGTCTTTATCAAATGAACTTAAAGAACAAGTTACAGTTTGAGTGGAAAGCCCACCATTGATGTTCCACATCTGGTTGTTGCTGTTTACATTCCTTTGTTGAGCCTACATCTTCATAAGCATAAACCTTCATTTTAGCAGTAAATCTTGGACTCTTCTGCTTCATGGTCAAGTCAGAATCAGAGGCCAATGATATGGACAACTTGTCTGCTTTCTTTTTCCCTGACTATATCTATTGCCTCATCTTGATTTATAAGCAAAACCTGGAAAACCTACAAAATAAATGTTTTGCAGTTTATCTAGAAATAATATAGAAATTATTGCTGTTATTTTTTGTGAATAAAATCAATTGTGTATAGTTTATTTCAACCTAAACAAAATATGAATTTTGTTTTAAAAAACCTTTATATTTTGAAATTTAAAAAATCAACAAATTAAATTAAAATTATGCTTTTCCTTCTACTTTTAAACATACCCATGAATACACAAATATAAAATGTGCATTTATGTGGGCACATTTATAGATTCAAATATGTTAAAATAGATTAGTTTTTCAAACATTGCCTTATAGAAAAAGAAAGTGATAATAGAAAAAGAAGGTCATTCTTTAAAAAATAAACACAAGAAAATAAGCAATTAGGTCTTTAAAATAGCTGATTGCTAATTGCATATCAAGTCAAATGGAAAATCAAGCACAATGTTTTCTAGATTGGCTACTGCTACAGGAAGAATTCTCTCAGTTTTCCCTCAATTTTCCTTTTCTTAAATTGTTTTATATTTAGGTTAGGCCACTAGCCGATAATATAGGAGTAGAAAAGCCTAGTGTAACTTTCAGAATTAGGCCATTGTAGTGAATGTCAATTTCCTATGCACTCTGTTAAGATCTGCGCAGCTGGAACCAATGAACTAGGAGATGGTAGGTTTGGAGAAAATAAGTAGCCTGGATTTCTGAGTCACTGTTGGAGAATAACTGGCTCTCAACCTCAGGAGATCATGATTTGAATGTGCAATAAACCTTTGTTATACTCAGTCATTGTGATGCAGAGTTTTTTGGTTTTTCTGTTTTGTTTTGTTTTGTTTTGTTTTGTTTTGTTTTGTTTTGTTTTGTTTTGTTTTGTTTTTGCTTCATAATGGCCTACTCTATTAAGGCAAATACCCAAGGAGATAAACTAAGAATATCTCTTCACCTTGTTTCCTATGCCTATTGTTTTTAAGCTGTAAAAAAAGTTTTCCTGTAAATATTTCATTTGCATTTTGCATTGCTATTAAATTTAAAAATTGCTACATCAAATTGTAACTCTTATGTATACAGTTTCTGTATCTATGTTGTTTCATCACTTTAGACTCATCACTTTCTCCATAGTTTTAAAATATGGAGCAATGAGCTTAGCTAATATTAGTAATACATATAAATATGAAAATATACAAAAATGTTCTTAATTCCTGTTATGTGTATGTCATATTATGCATTCATGTTGTCTTCTATTTATACTTTGATTTAGTATTTCTATTTATCAATTTTATTATATTTTTGAATTTGGTTTTGAATGAATTTTTCTTATTTATTCATTTATTTGTTTTTGGAGGAGAAAGAGATCAGATGGGTTTTCCTTTTGAGTACAGCCCTATATGGTAAGATCATGTACTGTACAGAATATTAATTTGATTTACAGAATCATCTTCCCTCAATTTTTGCATTTATTTACTCCATGGAAACAGCTATTGAATAAATGGTTGTTGAGTGTACCATGGGTATTGGTCATTCAGAATCATTTATGGATGAGTCAGCTTATGTCCTGTCTTGGTCCAGGCTAGGCATTCTTCTGAAAAGAATTCAGATTGCTTTGATTCTGGATGTCTATTTCAATACACACACACACACACACACACACACACACAGTGTTTTCTCCTTTTCTGCCATCTTTACCTAATATTATTGCTTATTTATTTCTTCTTGCCATGAAAAATTCAGGGAATCCACCCTTACTTCACAGTAGACTCACTTTTCCTAGTGCTCTAATTGCATGGAAAATGCATATATTTTCCATTCCTAGAAAGATACTCATGCTTTACAGTGCTGTGATCAGAGCACTAGAGCCGGTTCTCACAGCTCTCTGTTAATAAATCAGTCTGTATACAACTCATTCTGGGGAAAAGGCCTTTTCCTGAGGTTTGGGGATCAGGAGGATAAGGGCCAGCCAGATAGAGATACCCACCTGCAAATGCAATGAACGCGCAGAAAAGCACTTGTATCTTGAGTCTCCAGTCATCCTACACAAAGTCCATGTAAAGCAATTCAGGCTCCTCTTTGCTTAAACAAATTTACATTTATCAATCTGTCACTGACCAGTACCAGAAGATCATATTCTAGGCTTTATTCCATTCTCAGGTTTCTTTTTTCACATCATTTTTCACAAGAGCTGGTCCAACCTGATCTTATTTATGTTAGATTCCCTAATTCCTATGGATGAACTCCCAGTATGTCCGAGAATGCCTTTAAGAATCTAGGCACAAAGGCCAGGCAAGGCGCATGCCTGTAATCTCAGCAGCTCAGGAGGCTGAGGCAGGAGGATCACAAGTTCAAAGACAGCCTCAGCAAAAGCACAGTGCTAAGCAACTCAGTGAGACCCTGTCTCTAACTGAAAATACAAAATAGGGTTGGGGATGGTACTCCACTCCCCCGCAAAAAAATCTGGGCACAGGGTTGGGGGCAGTGGTGGCTCTATTCAGGGAAACTTCTGGGAAGAGATACCCTCTGCTGGTGCCTTTTCTCCCTTTATCCATCCCAATAAATATTCTGCACATGGAGTTTCTTCTTAGTTTCTAATTATCGGAAGATTCAGCAGAAAAAGCAATTTATTAATTCAAAGCATATTGTTTAAATGGAAATTCTACATGATGATGGGAGATCATTTCTTCTAAATGTGTTGGTGACATTTGTTGATAATATTTCCTAGAAGCCACCTATTTAAACTATGCAGGGTCCTTTCTATGTCTTCAATTTATAATCAGTATGTTCCTCAGAAAGTTTGTCCATAGGTCACTTTGTTTCCTAATGCTTCATATTTTTTCCTTTGCATTTGTCTGACATTATTCAAAACACATGATTTTTTTCTTTCTCTATTTTGTTAAATCTCATCATTTTCAAGTTTTCCTAATTATATATCCATTTCTGCCATCCATCTTTCAGAACCCAAAGGCACCATCTGCCTAAAAATTTTTAAATACTAATGTCAAGACAGCAAGGACTGTATATTAGGCTTAGAATCTCAGCTGGGTTATTTGTATATGTTTTCACTGCACAAATGTCAAATGATACAAACAAAGATCCCCTGAATCCATTCCCATTATGTCCTCACACTCATTGTCACTTTCTAAGATGAAGGATCATTAAAACAGTTATAACATAGATCAATCTGAATTTAACTCGTTGTTCATGATTCCTGTTCTTCAGAAATACTGGAAATAAGCATTTAACTTTATTTTCAACAAATCATCAACTACATGCACAGATGGACAGATGATAATTTTGCTATCATTACTTTTCCATTCAATCCAATTTGTGTGAAACTTTGAAATATGTACTACTCACACCATGGAAGATGATGAACTAATCTTCTTTCATAACATACACATGCTCTTACTGCTTTCCAACCTGCATTAGTATCTTATATACTGCTTGCCTAGAATAAGCTATAAATTTTCCTGGTTAACTAGTTTCATTATATAAAATCATAAAACAATCACTCCTAGAGAATAGTAGTTTTTATTGTTGGTTTGTTTTTTGTGTTTTGTTTTTCTACCAGAGAAACACTATTCCCAGTGTATGTACATCCACCCCACTCTCTTTGATTTCATGTTAAATATTCAAGTCTTATTTAGTTTTAGTTTTTATCTCCATGTATTTACTTTTGAGAGATTGGAAAATGACTCCTTCCTTTGAAAGTTTGTACTAGACCTGTTTCTTGCATAATATATCCCCAAGTACTCCACCTCTTAGAATCCATTTAATTATTGTGATGCCTCTGAAAACTGATGCAATTTTTAAGTGTGATGATTTTATCTTGATCATATTTCTACACTGTGTGTAGTGATGTTTAGCTATAGTAATCTTTAAAATCTGTAATGAAAATAAACTCAGCATATGTCCTTCCTGAAGAAACAGTCAACGAATCTGTATGAAGTAATATAACATTTAAATGTGCAGTGTATGGTATTTATCATTTATTTCTTCTTTCTAACACTTTCCCTAATGTATTGCTGTATGATCCACAAAAATTCAAATGATTATATTGAATGAATTAGTGAATGCATGCCTGAGAAAGTGAATAAATAAATGGAACATTGGATACCAGAATAAATTCTCTGAGAAGTTTGGGTTTATATCTCTTCTTGCAACTTTGGTACCTGATTCCTCAGTGGATTCATCTCAAGAGAAGAAGAGAATCAAAGGGATGGTAAATGGGTAAGAATCAAAAGGTCTTACTCACTTTAGATAGATTAGCCTCTTTGGATTATCTTCCAAGAACATAAAGATCTCCAGGGATGCAGTTTATAATTCCTGCCATGAAACAATGTCCTTTTGTATACTATATTGATCATTCAATATTAGTGAGGAAGATAGAAATTCTCTGATCATTCACAGAATACAAGGTCAATCTTAAATTAGCATCCAAGTGCTTCTTCATACTACATTTATATAACTTTTATTTTCCCCAAAGTTTTGAAGGAAATTTTTCTATCAGATCAAGATTGCCAACATAAAGAAGTCCAATGCAACTTTATATATCAATTTTCTTTGAAATCAAACCTGCAGTGCCTGTTCAGACTGGTTATATCTGGACCACGTGTTCCTCCAGAATTACCCCTCTGCCATCATTCTGGAATTTTAAGAGCCATTGCATCAGTAATGGCCTTGCCAAAGATGGCATCAAGCTGCTTGACTTCTGGAGGTTTAGGATTGTGGCTATTTCTGGGCTCCCTTTACTGTTGCTGCAAGTTGTCAGCTTCTCTCACTAGGCACGGTCTTGCTTAACCATTAGCTCCCATCTGGAACTCCCTAAAACGTGCCCCCATGCTGCAAGCTTAACAAACCCACTGGCCAGCCATGTGTCTGCTGGTCACTGAGGCATTGCTTAGACCAGGAAAGCAAAACACAATGAGGAACATGTATGGAAGCTAAACCTCATCCACCCGATGATAGGTTTCTGTCTTCCAAATAGAATAATAGTTTATCTTAAAGTTCCATTTACCTGCTATAGTCACAGTGACTTCAGAAGTCTCTCTCTCCTTCTGGAAAGATATTATGCTTAAAAATAGTCCTGCTCTGAATATTATTTTGCTAGATTTATACATAGAAACAATTTTGGGAGGAGATACTGGTAATTGAAACCAGGGAACTCTACCACAGAGCTGTATCCCCAGCTATTTCTATCTTTTGAGACAGGGGTCATGCTAAGTTGCGGAGGCTGGCCTTGGACTTGCTGTTCTCCTGCATCAGCATCCCAAGAAGCTGGGATTACAGTTGCGGTCCACGGTTCCTGGCTCATAGAAACAAATGTTAGACATGGTGTTTATCTTCATGACATACACACATGCGCGCGCGCACACACACACGCACACATGTGATAGCTAGGTTGATGTCTCTATGTACATATGATTAAGTGAGCCTCAGTTTAATCACTGCCAATGGCAGAAGCAGAGAGCCACCATCCACTCACACCTCACCTACTTCAAGTCTCAATCTTGTCTTCAGAGGCAAATCTCCTGATTTGTGTTAATTATTCTCTTGCCTTTGTTTTAAAAATATCTCAATTGTATATATATATATTCTAAGATATGTATTATTCAGTCTACCTTATAAAAATTCTATCATATTAGAAGTAGCTTTTCTTGACTTTTATTTTTCTTTCAATATTATGATTTTTAAGATTTTCTATTTGTTTTTGCATTTATAACTTACTCACTTTTCTTATGGGTAATGATTACCATCCTGTACCATTCTATTTTGTAATTATAATCACAAATTATGCATGCATATATGTCTGGTGATTGACACTTGATTGTTGTTTATGAACAGCAATGTTAAAAAATTTTTGTACATGTTTTTAAAATTGGGCCAAATTGCTTTCTAAATTGACTTTATACTCACACTCCCAGCATGCTACCTAGTTTTGGCCAATATGTTGGTTATAAAATAATATCACTCTGTACATAATTTCATTTCTCTGAATATAATTAAGGTTATTTTCATATAGTTCTATGAAAACATTGCTTCGTTTGTTGAGAAATGTCAACTCATGTATTTTGCTGATTGTTATAACTGTGTTTCATTTCCTTTATACTTTTTAGGCATTTTCATGTGCTGTGACTATTAATTCATTTGTTGCAATATGTATTGTAAATACTCATGTCATTTTGTATTATTATGTAGCTTTTTCTTTCCCTGAGAGCATAAAGAGGATTTTTTTAATGTTTTCTTCTAAATGTTTAAAACTTTGATTTGCAGATTTGTCTTTGATACTGTGTATAGCATGAAATCATACATTTCCTTTGTTTTTGCATATGGCATTGATTATTTTTATACCCTTTAAATATGTTTGTTGCACCCTGACCTAACACAACAAATCACCTAAGGATACTGCTGGATGGACTCAGCAGGTGGCTACACTCTTGTGATCATTACCACCTCTCTCAGGTACCATCCTGTAATTTACGACAGAAGGGGCTCAAGACCCCAGAAGTGTATCTCACGTCTATTGCCACTCAATGAGCATGGCACTCCATGAAATAATCACTATTATGTCACAATCAATTTCAGGTGCATATTCTTAGACTTTTTATGGGTGGATACATATAAAATGTCATCTTTTTCTGTCATATATTCAGATAAGAGTTTGTGCTTCTCATGGGAACCAGAGTTTTCTGACTTAGCATTTTTATTTCCTTTTAAAGCACTTTATTTAATAATTCTCAAATCATTTATTTATTTTATTTCAGGGGAGAGTTCATACATATAGTAATCTGGTATGGAATCTTTCAGCAAGCTATGCCTATCTGATCTGTACCATCAGAGACTGTGATTCACCAATTTCTGAGTTACTCCTATTTAAAAGAAAAAAAGTATATATCTGATGTTAGCAGTAACAATGTGAAGAAATACTGTGGTGATGGTAGTCATAGTAGAAATTCATGTATATTACTGTTCACTTCAAATGGCTTCTTACATACCCTAAGGTGCAGCACTTGCAACTCTATAAATAGCTATCATTGCTCTGTTTATATTGCTGACTGTACTTGAAATTCCACTCTTTTCCTTGGGATTATTGCTTCATGGATATGCTAACATTCACCCTAAACTATAGTTAGGTCTTATTCACCAAGACATCTGTCTCAGCCCCAACCCCTGCATTTCTCCCTGGAGGACAGAGAGAAAAAAACTTAAAGTAAAAAATCAGTATCTTTGTGCTAAATTATGAGGTTAAGTTTAAGTTTTTCCTTGTCTACATAAAAATGAATTCAGGTATGCTCTGCATCGTGGTGTTTCAGTTAACATCAGAACACATCTATGATGGTCCCAAGAAATTTCATCATCTAGTCATATAATAGGTGTTGTATGCTCCAAGTGCACTCTGTGATGTGCACACAAATATGTACTTCTCAGAATATGTCCCTCCATACTGAGTGGTGTGTGACACTATGTAATATGTAGTTCAGGTCATCTCAAAGCATTACTAAGAGTCTGCCATTATTTAAATTCATGGGAATTGAAGTTGGAATTATATTAAAATAAATCAGGGTTATAGTCAGCTTTCACAGCATAGTTGTAACATTGATTTCTTTGCCTAATGGAAGAAATACTCCCATTCCCTGTTCCAATCTGGAATATTTTCCTGTAATAGAGGAGTTTGATTTCAATATGACATAGACCACTATAACATCCAAGACAGAAAGACAGATGAAGTAGCCTGCAGGCTGGTTCTATCCAACACTGTCTCTACCCATTGAACATGTAAATAAGAGAAAATCTACATTTAGCAAGAGGATGGTCCTAATTCTGATGATACTAATTTGGTGGTTTGAGTAGTTTCAGAGGCAAGTACCATGAACTTCCAGGGAGATTAATGAGGGAAGCAACAAATCCCAAAACTTAATAATGTGGGACAAAAACAACAGATGTACACAAAAGAGATTAGTTTTCTTTCTTCTTCACTTCAAATTGTCAAAACTGCTTCAACTGCACACAGATTTCTGAATTACACTGTATGCAAATGATAATTCAATATGAATTATTTATGAAAAAACAGAAGTGTTTTGTCTCCCTCTCTCTCTCTCTCTCTCTCTCTGGCCTGGAAGAGACACAATATCACAGTTTGCCTTCACCAGAAATCAATCTTAGCAAATTCTGCTAAGATTCTTCACACTTACTCTTGAGCTCAGAATTGACAAAAAGTAAACTTGAAACCTTTTTACCGACTTTTGATTTTCAAAATGTCCGTGAGTTGGGTTTAATCTGCACTATAAAAATCACACAATCAACCTAATTACAATTTACATTCTAATATAAAACATCTCATATTAAATTATTGAACACTAGTTAATCACTGAATTGGCTAATTATTAAAATACATTTTGTTGAGTATATTTGAAAGACAATTAGGAATCAGTTTCATTTTTGTCTTTGATTAACCTGCTTCCAAGGGTAAATTAGTTTTCTGCTCATTTTAAAGTAATAAACACTGCTTTAAGTTTCAAGCATAGTCCTAATTTACTCTTTTACACATTGACCTGGCTGGGTAGAAACAGTGATTCCAAAACAAGCATTATTGCTTATTTTCTGATCCCTTTGCACCTTTACTCCAAATGAATGGCTGACTATGCAAAAGAGGGTCCAAATATTTTTTAAACAGCCCTTACATCAGATGACTCAACACTTCCAGTCTTGAGAAGTTGAAAGCCGATTCTTGCCGCTCTGAATATAAGACTGTCATCTTTCCCCACTGAGGCTCTGTTGTGGTTTGGATTTGGTTTGGGTGTGTTCCCCCAAAGTTTCATGTCAGTGAAATGTCAGTGACGTGACACTTGGTCTGCAGTATGGCAGTGTTGGGAGTGATGGAAACTTTAGGAGATGGAGCTTAGAAAGAAGTAATTAGGTTATTAGGACCCTACCCCTGGAAGGGATTAACACAGATCTTTCAGAATGAGATAATTACCACAAGAATGGGTTGTTTTAACAATGGTGAACCTGGTCCTCTAATCTCTCTCATTTCTTTTTCTATTCCATTTTTTATTCATTCATTTATTCTTTTTTAAAT